>PJEM01007827.1:0-90256 GCA_004023845.1 Helogale parvula | reverse complement strand
CTTGTCATTTTTTGGTTGAAAATCAGACATTTTAGATGATATAATGTGGCAGCCCCTCAAAGCAGGGTTTTTTGCTGTTGTTATTGTTGCCTGTCTTTGTTTTGTTTGTGAGCTCCCTGCATTCATTTTGTAGCATTTGTATTTTTCATCGTGGAGGGCTAAGAAATGTTTGATAATTAGGCTTAGCATTCAGCTAATTGAAGAGAGACTTCTTGTTTTTCTTTTTAATGTTTATTTACTTTTGAGAGAGAGAGAGAGAGGGAGAGATAGCAAGCAAAGGAGGGGCAGAGAGGGAGGGAGACAGAATCCCACATAGTCTTTGCATTGTCAGTGCAGAGCCCGACTCAGGGTTCAAACTCACCAATTGTGAAATAATGAACTGAACCGAAATCAAGAGTTGGACGCTTAACCAACCGAGCCACCCAGTTGCTGCTAGAGATTTTCTTAAAAACTTTGAACCAGTAATTCTGGCAGCCTCTGCTAGGGGCCTCTGAGCGCAGGTTGGGGGCCTGCCTTCAGAGCGATGGCCAATTCTGCCTTAGCCTTCAGTTCCTTTCCTGCAGAGCCCACAGTGACTGGCCAACCATGAGGGATCTGGCCATTCTCCCTTCTCCCCTGAGAAGCCTGTGCATGTGACCTCGTAGGTACACCGGGATATTTCAGGACTTATCAGAGCCTCTTACGTGTATCTGCTTCCCCTGTTTCTCCTTCCATGCTTATCAGTTAGCCTTTCGGTAGCTCCGAGAAGTAATGCCTCTCCAGCAGCTGTGATGGGAAACCTTTGGCGGTTGCCACTGGTTTCCATAAATGACCTGGCTACGGGTCTGTTTGTGCAGCGAGCGGAGTCAGGCATACGAAGAGAAGGCCTGCAGGCCGTGGCAGTAGTCTGTGCCCTCCGGGGACTTCTAGGCTGCTGGTTTTCACAGTCCCTGGAGCCATGAGGCTGTGGGTTCCCAAGGCTACCGCAGAGCTGGAGAGAAGGGGACAGGACTGAGGCCACGGAGTCGGCTCTCATCGCCGTGCTTTAGTCACCGTTCTTTAGTAAGTGCTCCTCGGGTGTTGGCAGGCCTTTATTTAATTTGTAGAATTCGAGAAAGTTGACTTGGAGAATTTTCTATCTGTTCCCGCTGCTTTCCAGACACTAGTGGGTTGTTAGAGTCCTTGCTCTGCCATTCTGGACCTGCTTCCGAGGAATCTTAGCTTCGTAAAACTTCATCATGGACGTGTTCAAACGTCCACAGAAGAACAGTGATACTGATACTGATAGGACCACAGGTGCCCCGGCTTAGCCTCGATATGATTTATATGTTTTGCTCAATTTGCTATGTTACATTTGCTAATCTCTTTTCATGTGTGTCTTGGAATATTTTAAAGCAAATCATAGATACGTGTATAAAATATATATCAACTGTTATCTAGAAGTATTTTAGGAGAAACGACATTAAGGCGGACATGATGTTTCCCTGAAACTTTGTTACTGCTCCAAAGAGAAGGTGGTCAGGAATGCCACAGCCCGAGAGCTTCTGAACTGGCGTTGAAACCCTGTGCCTGGGGGTCCCTCACTCTCTGGTCACTTTTCTCTATGAAACCTTCAGTTGAATGGCTCAGTGTGACGTCCTTTGGCCTTCACTCAGCAAGATTGTGTCCTTTATTTAGATCCTTCCTTGCTCTCTTCTCCTTGACCTCTCATTTCCTTTTTTTGCTCTTTTTTTTTTAAAATGTCTATTCATTTTTTGAGAGAGAGAGAGAATGAGCATAAGTAGGGGAGGGGAAGAAAGAGAGGGAGACACAGAATCTGAAGCAGGCTCCAGGCTCTGAGCTGTCAGCACAGAGCCCGACGCGGGGCTCGAACTCACAAACCGTGAGATCATGACCTGAGTCGAACTCGGATGCTTAACTTACTGAGCCACCCAGGCGCCCCTCATTTTTTTGCTCTTGACCTAATCTCAAACATAAATGCAAATGCGCCCTCTGAAATCCAGATTATTCAGATTTTTACATTTATTATTCCTTGTCAAATGAAAGCACTAAATAAAAAAAATTCTTAAAAATTCTCAGACACTACGATATTGGCAATAAATTATAATATTTAAATAATCCCAGGTGCTGGTGAAAGTATTTGTGTTGGGAGATGCATTAACTACGGTTTTCAGGAAGGCTATTTCTTCTGTCCAAAATGAAAATTCTGACCTAGGAATTTTAAGAATGGCACCCTGCATATACTTCCTGTGTAGTTCTGAGAAAGGGAACATATACAAGCACTGTCACCAAAGAGTGCTTCTGGAAATCACGCCAGTGCCCGGGAGCTGTTACGTGAAAGATGTCTAAGCCTCTGTTCATGAAAAAAGTTGAATTGCACAACAGTATTTCTATCACAACCTATGTTGTATAAGGAAAATAAAATTGCATGTATCCAGTTGGCGTTGTGTTTGGGTGCTGGTGACAGACTAGAGATAAAAGTGGCTTAATGATGACAGAAGCTTCTTTTTCTCGCGTCAGAGCTGCCTCAAGGTTGGCAATCTAGAGCTGGCATGTTGGCACTCAGGTGTTATCAGAGAGACCCAGGCCTCTCTCTTCCCGTTCCACCAACCTGGCTAATGATTTCCTTTCTCGAGGTTCCGTCTTGGTCCAAGACATCATAGTAGCCTTTATGTCTTTATGGGAATTAGGAAGAGTAAGGCCAGGTAGAAAGGCCAGAATAGGACCCCTTCCCGCTGATTCCGTCCCTTGAAGCAGCCTTCCTTGAAACCCAACACAACACTTCTGTTTACACTCATTGATTAGTACGGACTCACACGGCCACATGAGTTTACACAAAAGGCAGAGAACCCTGGTGGTTTATTTGGGGTGGCCGTCAAGGTCCTGGTGCTAAGGAGAAAGGAATAATGGATGTTGGGTGAGTGTAGCCATGTCCGTCACTATATAAATATGCTTTCAGGCGTCATGGCACAGAACGCTTCTATAAGCACCCCTGAGAGCCTGTTGCCATGGGGGACGCTGGGGAGCAGAGTAGGAGGAGAGTGTGAATGAGGGGAGGGAGGACGGCTGTATTTTCCCTTATGCCCCGCGGTCCTGGTGGATATTTATCAGGAGCACATTGTACTTTTATGATTGTGGTAAGGGGAAGCTCAGCAACCACAGACACCCATGGTTGATGAAGGAAAGTCTTAAATGGTGTAGCCGATACTCCATTGTGTGCCACAGTTTCACTGTTGACGTGTTTCTCGGTGACGGGAAAGTATTACGGTAACTCCTTAAGAGGAGCCGAGGAGCGAGCGGGCCTTAACTGTCCAGGCTTGGGAATTGTTACAGTCCCAGAGTTGGGACAGACGTGTTTGGAGGTTTCTTACGACCTTTGTATCCTGTGACTTACTGCGTTTACGGAGTAAGACTGGCCTTGGTATGAATTCTCGATTCTCGTGCCGACCGACAGCGCTCGTTAAGAATGCTTGCCTAATGCCGGGCCCTGGTGTGGCTCCCTTCTAAGGCACAACCACAGTGGGAAGTAATAAAATACAAACGCATAAAAGCGTGTGCTTCACTGACATCTGTGTATTCATAGATATTAATAGGGGTTTATATAGGGTAACTTAAATGAATCCTCTGACCTTTATAAATAGCCATACAATTTTATTGACTCAAGGAGGGCTTTTGGAATTTATGCCTAATGGTTTTGCTGGGCACTGTTTTCTCATTCAGGTAGTATGTCCTGTGTTTTTAATAGGTCCGTCGTTTCCTGCGGCCCCATAGGGAGTACAAGCCGTAAACATGGTTTTCTGAGTGCCGTTTTGGCATAGGCGGTGTTTTGCACCTCTCTGCCTTTCACCGTTTGTTCAGTGTGGTTTGAACATGTGTGTGTGGATACGGCTCAGATGAGGCAAGAGTAACTTCATGTCCATCAGCCTCCTTTCCAGTGGTGTGTGCTGGGCGTATATTAGCGCAGGGGCCCGGTTGTTACAGTTCAGAGCAATTAGTACGCTTCTTACTCTATAGGAATTTAGAATCTGTCATAAACAGTAGCAACGTAGGCAAGGATAAATGAAGCCAAATTAGCCCCTTCTGGCTGGGAAGCCAATGTTCCGCCGAGCTCAGTCGTCACGTGTGTGATTAGGTCCACACGACGGCGCATCTCCATTTCTGTCTGGATAGATGTGGGACATTTGCCGTCGGTGCTTGGTCCCACGCTCTGAGAGCTGGAAAAAAAACCACCCTGAGGCTTTACAGTGGTTCTCCTCCTTTTCTGAATCACTGACTCGCTTGAAAACCTGGTAGAAAGTGCGTACTCTCCCTGGCAGAATGAATAGTCTACACAGACTATTCACCTATGTGTTTACAACGTTTCTGGAACATTTAAACCATCGACAGAGAGGTCCTGATGGTCATCAGCTTCTCATTTTGACAGATGAATAAACTGAGACCTGGAGAGACTTAGTGACTTCCCGATAGTACTCTCCTACACATTTTCGCGATTCCAGCTGCACTTTGGTATCTCTAAGACACAGTGCGGTGTGGCCAACGTCATGTGGAAATGCTCTGTGCTCTACTGAAGAAAACACATTCAGGCAAAAATGTTCATTAGTGAGAAGTATTAAAAGATTGAAAACTAGAAGCAGTGAAAATTTTCTCAACTCTTTGTGCTGGTTAAAGCCAGGCATCACTGAGAAAAGTGGCTCCTTTCCTTATCCTCTCTGTTTTTTTTTTTAAGTTTATTCATATTTTTTTGAGAGAGAGTGCATGCAAGCAGGTTAGGGGAAGAAGAGAAGGAGAGACAGAATCTTAAGTGGGCTCTCCACCAGCAGCACAGAGCCCGATGTGGGGCTTGAGCTCATGAACTGTGAGATCGTGACCGGAGCTGAGATTAAGAGTCAGACACTTAACTGACTGAGCCGCTCAGGTGCCCTGAAAAGTGGCTTCTTTTTAAGGTACAACCACAGTGGGAAGTAATAAAATATAAAGTATAAAAAGGATGTGTTTCACTGACATCTATGTATTCATATATATTTATAGGGATATAAATAGGGCAATCTAAATGAATCCTCTGACCTTTATAACCTGTAATCTAAAAATAGGAAAGAAAGAACAGGGAATAGGTTTTCTTAAAAAATTTTTTTAAATGTTTATTTTTAAGAGACAGAATGCAAGTCGGGGAGGGGCAGGGAAAGAGAGGGAGACGCAGAATCTGAAGCAGGCTCTAGGCTCCGAGCTGTCAGCACAGAACCGAACACGGGGCTCGAACCCACGAATCGTGAGATCATAACCTGAGCTGAAGTCAGACCCTTAACTGATGGATGGAGCCACCCAAGCGCCCTAGGGAATAGGGTTTATATGCTTGGTGTGTGGCTGACCTCACCCCGTGCTGCACTGGGGGGCTGTCGGGTTAAGCCTCCAACCCCCTCCCAAACCCAAGTTCATCCGCGGGACAGTTTCCCTTCCTCCTCGTCTGGTGGTAGGGAGTATCTAGTCCCCGTTGGAGACCATGTGTCTGGTGTGAATGTGCAATTGCAGTCACACTGCATTTTGTATTGTTGGTAGAGTCAGAGGGGTCTGACTTTCCTGTTTTCCTTCTTTGCTTATTTTGAGTGGCTATAATGTGGCACTACTGACATTTCCCCCCCCTCCTTTTCCTTGGCAGCATCTCCTGGGCAGTCCGCAGCCGTCTTCTGTCCAGCTCTGGGTCTCCTTTGGCCGGAAGCCCATGCGAGCGGCTCAGTTTGTCACAAGACATCCTATCAATGTGAGTGGGGTCCGCTTGGGGGGTGTAAAGAAGTGTTATCGTCCCCAGGTAGAAATCAGGGAAAGGGTGTTGCAGGAATGTCTTTCTGGGTGGGCATTGGATGGAGGCTCCCAGAAGTCACTTTCTAGATCGATCTCTAGAAAACTCATTATGCTTTGGACATTTGGTCTGTTTTTCCCGCTCTTCCCTGTTTGAAGCACAGCTGAACGGGAGCCTTAATTTGCTCTGCGTGGAAAAGGATTGGCAGAGAGGTTTGGGACCAGAGTCAGTGGGCTCAGTGTGCTAATACTGAAGGATTGGGGAGAGAGTGACCACAGTTATTGATTAGGCACCTGCTGTGTCCCTTACAGATGGCTGGGTTCCAAAACCGGATAAGATTTGGGTCCCACTCTTTTAGAAACACACAGGTTGGAGATGTGGAGAACTGAACAGAGGAGGAAACCGTATGGAGTCAAATGCTTGACTTTAGGATGTGTGTATTAGCATGCAGAGACCAGTAGGGAAGGTCAGCTTCGGCTGGGGTCATCAGAGAGTGACCACTGGCAGGAGGTGGCATTAAAAAGATTTTTTTTACGTTTATTCATTTTTGAGAGACAGACACAGAATGCAAGCGAGGGAGGGGCAGAGAGAGAGGGAGACACAGAATCTGAAGCAGGCTCCAGGCTCTGAGCTGTCAGCACAGAGCCCGATGCAGGGCTCAAACCCATGAATTGTGAGATTATGACCTGAGCTGAAGTTGGACACCCAACCGACTGAGCCACCTAGGCGCCCGGGGTGGCGTTTTGTTTTCTTAATGTTTATTTATTTTGAGAGAGAGAGAGTGAATGTGCATGAGCAAGGTAGGAGCAGAGAGAACGAATCCCAAGCAGGCTCCATGCACAGCCCCACACAGGGCTCAGTCCCATAACCACGAGATCATGACCTGAGCCGAAACAAGAGTCGGATGCCTAACCGACAGAGCCACCCAGGCGCCCCAGGAGGTGGCATTTGAAGGCCTTGCCTCTAACGTGGGCATGATGGAAGGCTGAGAGCTCAGGTGAAGAACACTCATCACTTCTTTGCCTTTTATGGGTTCTACCTTCCTTTAGAACCTTGGAGAATAGGAGAGGAAAGGAAATGCACATTAACGTATACTGTGCTTTGTACTAATGGGGTCTCTCCTGGGAAGAAGAGGGAGGTGACATTATTAACCAAAAAGAGGTGCTTAGGTCATTTATGGAGCTCAGTGGCCCACTCTTTTGTGCCCCACGTGCCAGGAAGGGGCTTGCTCCAGCTCCCGGGCAGCCTCAGCTCCCCCACAGAGAAAGCTGACCATCCTTTTACCACGATTTGGGAAGCTGTACGTGGGCTCTGGGCCCACACCTGTCCTTGGGACATTTGGAAGTTGTTACTTTAGCGTCCATAGGGAAAGTCCACTACGCGGGTATGTTTTTTGACTCGTGTATTTTTTGACTCTTGATTCCAAAGGAATATTACATCGCAGATGCCTCCGAGGACCAGGTGTTCGTGTGTGTCAGTCACAGTAACAGCCGCACCAACCTGTACATCTCGGAGGCGGAAGGGCTGAAGTTCTCCCTGTCCTTGGAGAACGTGCTGTATTACAGCCCGGGAGGAGCAGGCAGCGACACGCTGGTGCGGTAAGGAGACCCCGAGCCCCTCCCCTGCCCTCTTACAGCAGCACAACCGCCACATCGTGTTGGGCGTTTTTCAACATCACCTGCGCGTTTGGACTCACCTTGGCGAGTTTTTGGAAACCCCGATGCCTGGCTTGTGGAGCTGTTTAACCAGTTTGGGGGGGGAGCGGAGATTTCAAAACATTTCTTTAAATGTTTATTTATTTTGGAGAGACAGGTCGGGGCACAGGTTGGGGAGGGACAGAGAGAGAGAGGGAGGGAGACACAGAATCTGAAACAGGCTCTGAGCTGTCAACAGAGTCCCATGCGGGGCTCGAACTCGGGAACAGTGAGATTATGAGAGCCAATGTCAGATGCTTAACTGCCTGAGCCACCCAGGTGCCCCTGGGGTATGACGATTTTAAAAAGCCCTTCCAGGGGATTTGGATGTGCTGCCAAGGCTGAACACTGCTGCCCTGGGTGACACTTAGAGTCACAGTCCCCATGTCAACCACTCTCTGGGTTCCTGTCCTTCAGTTGTGACTTTGTGGTCTCTGAGTCGGTGAGAGGAAGCATTTGGAAAATGTCAAGCTGTCACGAATGGGCTGGTGTGGGTGGCCATGGGGCCCGGCCTCCAGGTGACTCAGGTCAATTGACATTTATTTTTTCTTATTGTAATTGCAAGTGTGGCTCTGTGGGTGTCTGCGAGCATCATTGAATCTTTACCAGTACATCACATGCTTGGAGTTGTTTTGTAGTAATGGACCTTCCCTGGGCTGGGGAGGGGGCCGGGGTTTGGGAGGGATGAGTGCCCCCAACCTGTGGGTCTCGGCACCACGACCCTCCAAGGGTCAGGAATCCATTTGTTCTCACTTGTCGTGTGACAAGCCCGTCTTCCGGGAGGCGTCCAACTGGTGAGGCTCACTCTCAGCTTCCGGAAAGAGCCGTCCGGTGAAGCTGGCTGGAGTGCAGCGAGGTCTGCTCCGAGGCCCTGGCCGCCAGGTCAGAGGGCTTGGCATTGCTGTCCGTGGCCTCCCATCAGGCCAGCGACGGATGCAGTCACCACTTCTTTCAACAACGACGCTGCTGCTCGGGGCCAGACCTCGCTCCAGGCACAGCAGTGAGATAATGTGGCCAGCGATGAAAAGTCAAAACAGGGTGTCTGTTCCACGGAGCCTTTGTTCTCACTGGGGGAAGACAGAACGTGAACGGATATGTGGTTTGTGGGGTGATGGGAAGCAAAGCGAAGCAAGTGAAGAGGACAGGGGAATGTGAACATGTTATTTCATCTAGGGCAGGTCATGGAAGGCTCTTCTAGGACAGAGACATTTCAGCAGGTGCGTCACGTGAGGGAGGGAGCTGGCAGATACCTGGGAAAGGACACTGCAGGCAGAGGGGACAGTGTGCACAGAGGCTCTGAGGCTGGGCTCTGTTGGTTTATTTTAGGAGCAGCGAGAAGGCCAGGGTGGATCCAGCAGCTGGAGGAGGAGGGAGAGAACCCAAAAGACGGGATCTAGGAGAGCAGGGCTCTCATTGTAGAAGGACTTCAAGAGTGTGCACAGAACTTACTTTTTTCTTTCTAAGTGCAAGGTGGAAGGCTTATTGGTTTTTTTTTTAATGTTTATTTATTTTTGAGAGAGACGGAGTACGAACAGGGGAGGGGTAGAGAGAGAGAGGGAGACACAGAATCCAAAGCAGGATCCAGGCTCTGAGCTGTCAGCACAGAGCCCGATGTGGGGCTTGATCCCACGAACCGTGAGATCATGACCTGAGTCGAAGTCGGATGCTCAACCACCCAGGCGCCCCCTGTGGAGGGTTTTTACCAGAAGATGGACATCATCTGATTTAAGTCGTTCCATTTTTTTTAAACCATTTTAAACATTGCGAATTGCATCCTGTAAAGGAAATGTAAACGGACAGTGTGATCAATAATTTCAGGTGGACACTCATGTGACTTATCTTTGAAAGAAGCTGTGTGGGTGCTGTGTGCAAAGTTGACTCTGGGAAGAAAGAGTCTGGGAAGCAGGAAGCCTGGCTGTAAAAGTGTTAGAGAAATCCAGGCCAGTGGGGATTGCTGCGGGCCGGGCCTAGGGCAGTCGTGGCGGAGATGAGGGAAATGGGCAAGTGCTGATCATCTGTTGGTACATTTTCTGCTTGGCTGTGGAGACTCGAGGGCCCGCTGCCGCTTGGGCTGAGTCATTGGCAGAATGATGCCCGGTGCTGAGTCAGGGAGTCCGGGAGGGCTGGGTGAGGGGCAGGTGTCCCGCGGGGGAAATAGCAAGACTTCGGGTTTGGACTTACCAGGTTGGAGCTGCCTCTTGGGTGCCCACGTGGTCCCTGTTTCGGCTCTTTCGGAGGTGTGTCCTATTTTGTGCCTTACTTACCCCTCCTACCCCCCTAGTATAGACTCACGGATCATTTATTATTCAATGTGTGTTAATGTGTTCTGAACCATTCCTACCATGATTCAGCCTCAGGTTTTTCTGGTTTGGTCAGTGACAGCCTCTTTGGGCTGGTTCCTGTGTCCTTTTTGTTTTCTTTTTAAAGGGGAATGGTCATGGAGGAGGGCACTTGTGGGAAGGAGCACTGGGTGTTATATGGAAACCAACTTGACAGTAAACTATAAATTAAAAAATATTTATTGAGGTGAAATTCACATAACATTAACTTACCCATTGTATATAATGTTTATTTCTTTTTGAGGGAGGGATGGAGGGAGAGAGAGAGAGAGCGAGAGCAAGTGAGAGAACACACAAGCAGGGGAGGGGCAGACATAGAATTTGAAGCAGGCTCCAGGCTCTAATCTGTCAGCACAGAGCCCGACGCGGGGCTTGAACTCACAGACTGTGAGACCATGACCTGAGCCGAAGTCGGATGCTTTACTGACTGAGCCCCCCAGGTGCCCCAGGCTTAACCATTTTAAAGTGAATGAGTCTGTGGCATTTAGGTCATTTACAGTGTTGTGCAAATACCAGCTTTAATGGAATTCCAAAACGTTGTGATTTCCCCAGAAAAAAACCCCTTACCCACCAAGCCGTTTCTCTTTACCATCCCCTCCACCCCAGCGCCTAGACAGACCTTTCTGTCTCTGTGGGGTTACCTTCTCTGGATGTTTCGTGTAAACCGAGTCCTAGCACAGTATGTGATCTCTGTGTCCGGCTCCTTTCGCTCTGCGTGGTGTTTTCCAGGTTTATCCGCAGGTTGCACGTGTCAGTGCTGAATACTGTTCTCCTTCCTTTTTATAATGAACATAATGAGCCATTATTCCTGAGGCCTTTTATAGATTGTTTTTTACCCCCACCTTTTAGAGCAGATGAGTCACAGCTTGCCAAAAGTTTCTTTATTTTCCACGTTCATCAGGTATTCAGGATGGAAGCTCAGGGTAGGGCTGAAGCCAGAAGCCACAGAGAGTGGCTCGCCAGGAGGATGTCAGCTCAGTTATGTGACCATGTGGCCCTGTCACACACAGAGCTGGTCCTTTATCTGGTCACAGAGGTCACTACTGCCCTGCCTGAGCATACAGTCCGGTTAGGAAACTGGAGCTAGATTTATGTGTCCAGTCACAGGCCCACATGGGCTCAGCCTTTCTAGAGCTTTCTTCAGCACTGGGGATCTTCAGAGGTGCTCACTTGAGTCAGCGTTTGTCACCTGCTTCTCCATCTCAGCAAGAGGAAATGGGATAAGGGTGAGTTAGCAGATGAGGGGACAGGCTGGTTAGGAAAAACCCAAACCGACAAGCACAGCACTTCTGTGGTATTTGAAATGAGCTGTTCTTTGAACTCAGTAGGAAAAGTGCCAAAGAACTGATCGTGATTTGCTTGGAGAACTGGAGAAGGAGCTCCTAACGGGGTGACCTTGGCACTGGGGGGATGTGCCAAGCAGAAATGTCATGGAAAGTGTGTCTGGGGTAGGGGGGCCCAGGTGTGAAGAGGAGATGTGAGGCCTGGCAGGGGGTGGGGGGCATCTGAGGAGGACGTCAGATGAGGGTGAGGCGGGCTTGGGTTCTGCACGGAGGGTGGCCGAAGGGCCCTGGTGCGTGGCCGGGGAGCAGGGGACAGGTGCTGTCGTGAGGGCTCATGAGAGGAAATGTAAGAAAATGGATGAACAGAGGGTGCTCAGGGAGAGGTGAGTTGTCACAGGGCCCAAAGGGGAGCTGACAGGACAGTCTGGGGAGCGTGTGAGGCACAGAGGACAGGTGTCTGCTTGGAGCCAAGAGCCAAAAATCCAGGCGAGTGAGTTGAGGGCAGAAGCAGAGCTCGTTTGGTGAGAGAGCCAGGCCTCCCACGTGCGTGAAGGGAGCCAGTAGGCCCGAGGTGGCAGCTTCATGATGGTGGAATCCAACACCATATCGCCGAGGCAGATAGAGAGCGGGTGGAGGCTAGACCTTGAACCGAGTTCTAAAGAAGCAACCCGAAAAATAACTCCAGTAGACCTAAGGAAACCGCATGTCAGCATATTTGCTCTCAACGCCTGTATCTTACGTAGGATCTTGCTCAGTCTCTCATTCTGAAGTAGCGTTTGTCAGTGCTCTTTAGAAGGTTTCCTTTTCAGGGGCGCCCGGTGGCTCAGTCAGTTAAGTGTCCGACTTCAGCTCAGGTCATGATCTTATGACCAGAGAGTTCGAGCCCCGCATCAGGTCTGTGCTGACAGCTCAGAGCCTGGAGCCTGCTTTGGATTCTGTTTCTCTCTCTCCCTCTCTTCTCTCTCTGCCTCTCCCCTGCTCTCAAAAATGAATAAACGTTAAAAAAATTTTTTTTAATTTCCAGGTCTGCCTCAGGGCCTGTAGCGTGCTTCTTTCTGTCTGAGGAGGCAAAGCACTCAGCCAGCTCAAGATTTGTCCAGCAGATAATGGAAAAAAGCAGTTCTGTGTTTTGTTTTGTTTTAAGAACAAAGCCCCGTGGCTCAGAACCCTTCTAAATAAAGGACACACTTCCAGTGTTAAAAACCACGGGTGAAGTCTGCTTAGCGCTTCTTGTTGATCTGTTGCATTTGATTCGTGTGGACTTTTTTAGTGCAAAACCACTTTCCAGTGAAATCCATATCCTAGCATGGGAGTTCAGGCCTGGGAGGGCCTTATTCTCTGCGTCACTGTTAACAAGTATGACTTCAAGTTTCTAGAACCATCCTGGGTCTACATACTGCCTCCTTGGTAGGGACTCTGCTCTGCTTTCTGACAGAAACCCTATGGACTTCTGTCCGGTCAGTGTGATGGATAAGTAGTTGACGGTCTAAGGCTGTGTAAGCTATAGCACTGTATCCCTGCAGATTGGGGTGAAGCCCCCAGCACTTTTACTAGTGTCTGGCAAGGCTGGCTATGTTGTTTCCTGTTTGTCAAGGCTCACTGGAGGATTTGGGGTGAATTTGTTAGTGAAGAAATAGATGGGACCCTTTCATCAGCTTTCTGTGTTGCACTCTGTGTTCTGAACTCCCTGTGAGGAGTTACTGATCGGATAAGCCTCCTGGCCTTCAAAGTTTAAGAAACAATCTCATTAAAAAAAAAAAAAAAGAGGGGCACCTGGGGCACCTTAGGCGTTTGACTTCCGCTCAGGTTTCAGGTCATGATCTTGTGGTTCGAGGGTTTGAGCCTCACGTCGGGCTCTCTGCTGACAGCTCAGAGCCTGGAGCCTGCTTGGGATTCTGTGTCTCCTTCTCTCTCTGCTCCTCCCCTTCTCTCTTTCCCTCTCTTCCAAAAAATAATAAACATTAAAAAAAAGAGAGAGATTATTCAGCTGTCAAAAGGAATGGGATGGGGTTATAAGCTGCAGTATGGGTGAACATTGAAAACATGGGACTGTAACCATAAAAAAGGCCACATGTTGTGTGATTTCAGTTATAATGAAACATCTAGAATAGGCAAACCCGTAGAGATGGAAAACTAGCTCGTGGCTCGTGCTTGCTGGGACCTGGGATGGGAAGGAGACGGGGGAATGCTCACCAATGGGTATGGACTTTCTTTCTGAGATATGATGGAAAGGTTCTGGAACCAGATAGTAATGCGACTTTGCAAATGTACTTAATGCCATTGAGTTTTGTCCTTTAAAACAGTTACATTTCGTGTTATTTACAATAAAAACATGCCGAGGAAATATCAGTTCTGGTTCACGGTTTATTTTCTCTTACCATAGGTATTTTGCAAATGAGCCATTTGCCGACTTCCACCGGGTGGAAGGTTTACAAGGAGTCTACATTGCTACTCTGATTAACGGCTCTATGAATGAGGAGAACATGCGGTCAGTCATCACCTTTGACAAAGGCGGCACCTGGGAATTTCTTCAGGCTCCAGCCTTCACAGGATATGGAGAAAAAATTGATTGTGAGGTATAGATGCTTTCATCTTGTTTGGGCTTTTAATACAAATTTTTATGTGGGGTTCTGCCCTTACAGTTCTCAAACTTGGCACCAAGACGGTACTGTCTTGACTTAGTTCCTAGTTTCAACATTAGTTCATGCTGTGTTTCTTTGGGAGGCATCGTTTCTATGTGAAGCTGGATTTTCTAGCAGTTGATATGATAGAAAGCAAGCGAGAAAATCAGGGTGGAGCAGGAAATGACACGGGGATGGCTCTAAACTTTGAGAAATTGTGTCATACCCAGCAAAGCACACACATCCCATATTAAGTAATCGTGGTTATTTAAGAATGAAATAGAAAGTTCGTTTCTTTCTCTCTTTCTGTGTGTGTGTATGTACATATATTATATAGGACATATATATAATATATACTGTTAGTATTGTGTACATATATGCTATTATTTTCAACTGCTACTAAGTTGTAAGAGTACGTATACTTATTTAAGTTTCTTGATCTTAACTACTTAAAAAAAAGTTCGTATTTCTTCCAGCCTGAAGCTGCTATAAAAAATTCATGGGGACACTAATTGTGTTGTGAGCCAAGAAAGTTTGGGAAACTCTGACAGAAGTATTTCTGTGGAACTTACAAAAAATGCTTTCTTGAAGATAATTTAGGATTTTCCAATTTTCCCAGTCAGTGGCTTCATCTGGAAAGCTGAGAATGTGAAAAGGTATTATTTGGTCTCACTAAAGGGCTCCCGCTCTCCTAGGCGGCTCCTTTCTTGTCCCTTGGAAGAGCGATCTGTTGTTGGCTTTGAGTTCCCTGGCCCTGTGTGACACCCCACACCTCCATTTCCGCCTTGCTTAAGGGATCTGGGGCGTATGAAGGAGGTGGGCAGAAGGAACTCAGAAAAGCTCAAGTAGTAGCAATTCCTGGAAAGACCGTAACAATGACCTGGACTTTTGGGTCCATGATTATGTTGACTCTAATGTATGCTGTATCTGTGGCAGTTGGGGAAATTTTGGGGAGACTCTTGCTCTCTCTGGACGTCTCGATTGCTCTTCCCCATTTGACAGCAGGTTTCAACTTATCACATTGAGTCTAACTTTGGGAAGAGGCAGGATATAAGTAGATACAGACAAATGCACAGGTGCTTCTTTATTCAGGGGTGTTTTCTAGATTTGGGGAGCTCTTCTGAGCCTATGTGGATGGGGGTGGGTGGCCTTTGAGTGTGCAATGGGGGTCTCAGCCCTGGTTATAGAGAATTGATGGTATTGTTGAAACTCCGCTTACTCCCCCGACTGACTTGTTTATTATTAACTGTACAACAGCTGGCTGAGCTCTTAGTGTCTGCTTGTGATTTTAGGTGGTGAAAGAACAGGTTGGTTAGCAAATATTTCTCTGCGACCCAACCTAATTTTCTCCGGTTTCATTTGTCTATTTCAAGATGGACATTTGTTAGATCTCTTTGTTATAAAAATAAGCGTATCTTGCAAACCATGTCCACTTTTACCTATTAACATGAGCACACACAGAGTCACCCTGTCTAGACTGTCAGATGTGGCAGAGTAGCATCTGACCATGACATTCTGGCCGAGGGAATCAGGCCTGACCGCCCAGCAAACAGCTTTGTGTGCGGAACTATTAAAATCCGAATGTAAGCGATGGAGGCCAGTTCGAGTAACGAGTTTTGCAGTGGATGTTCATCACAGGGTTGATTCTTTGGACAAATACAGACTATGTCAAAATCGTTTTAATGTGGATTTTTAGGTCTCCTGTGTTGTACATCTGGGAGCTTATCAGGGAGACTTTTATGACTCCTGATTCTTGGTTTTTCCTCTGACAGCATTGCTTAAATCATATTTGAAATAGATCTCCCCTGACTTAAAAAATAAGTCATGAAATCATTTCATTTCTCTTCAGTCCCGAGTCACACGGGAGTACCTCTGGGTAAAATAGAGGGAGTGACAGCCTTCGATCTATATGAGTCGACACTGGTTTCTAACTGCCGTTCTCTGAGAGGCTCAGAAGGAATTTTTAAATTTTGTTTCTCTTTTCTTCAACAAGAGGCATTTATGTGGTTCAGATAATCACATCCACCTGGGGTTGGGGGTGAGGGTGGTGTGGGGACAGCTGGGCCCTGAGTCTGGTTTCCTGTGGGCCAGATCTCCTTTCTCTGTGTGTGGCTGTGGTGTCCGCACACAGGCCTCAGCGTTCGGAGGGAGCTGGAGGCCTCGTGTCCTGTGCTGACGGGTCTGGAACTTGTGTCCCGTAGCTCGCCCAGGGCTGTTCCCTCCACCTGGCCCAGCGGCTCAGTCAGCTGCTCAACCTTCAGCTTCGGAGAATGCCCATCCTGTCCAAGGAGTCCGCTCCCGGGCTCATCATCGCCACTGGTGAGTCCTCTTCGCTGCTTCCCGCTCAGGGGTTACGGTCTTTGGTCACACGCAGCCACGTTCGCTGTGACCACAGACATTTGCTGTAGCAACTGCCGTTTGTGGCTTTGAGACCTTCTCGGTCGCCAGATACCACTGAGAATTTCTGGTCGGGCAAGGAGAGCCTCTGACACAGTCCTGAAGTTAACAGCCATTTTTCCTCTTGCGTTTTAGGTTCAGTGGGAAAGAACTTGGCAAGCAAGACGAACGTGTACGTCTCTAGCAGCGCCGGAGCCCGGTGGCGAGAGGTCAGCTCAGCCCCCCAACCCCACCCCTACCCCCGCCTCAGAAAACTCAAGTAGTAGCCCCATCCCTACTCTCACCCCTGCCCCCCTCGCCCCTGCCCCCAGCCTCAGCCTGTGTTCTTGTTTATCTGAGAATGTGATTGTGCCTCAGCATTTCAGGGACACATGGGGCCCGAGGTGGAGGTCAGTGGCACCAGATAGGACCATAAAATAAAGAGGGGAACCCAGAGCCACCCACGAGCATCAGCTGCGCTGACTTGTGTTCACACCTTGTAACGTGGGCTCGTGGTTTTGCCAACAAATATTACTTTGAATCAAAAACAGACCTTTTCTTCCCCCTGACTTGTAAATGTAACTGAATATCCCTAGAGGACAAAGCGGTGCCCATTTTGCAGTGCGTGGCCTGGGCACTCGGCAGCCGTTTGCAGACTCTATCAGCAAATGACAGTGCGGTTGTAATGGTGTCTGGTGTGAAGCTGGCTGTGTATTTGTTTTTGTATCTTTCCTTTAATTAAAACTTTTAAAAAATGTTTATTTTTGAGAGAGAGATAGAGTGAGAGTGAGGGAAGGGCAGAGAGAGAGGGAGACACAGAATTCGAAGCAGGCCCCAGGCTCTGAGCTGTCAGCACAGAGCCCGACACGGGGCTTGAGCTCAGGAACTGCGAGATCATGACCTGAGCTGATGTCAGATGCTTAACTGACTGAGCCACCTAGGTGCGCCTATTTTTTGTATCATAATGCAAATCAGGTTTCTCATCAGTGGGCTGTGTACACTTTAATTTCGTTGTGTGCTATGGAAGAAGACGAGTTTTGTTTTTGTTTTGTTTTGTTTTTTTAGTTTGAGACAGCACAAGCGGGGGAGGGGCAGAGAGAGGGAGACGGGACCCCCCAGGTGCCACAGAAGACTGTTTTTGCCTTAGGTTCATAGATCTACTCTGGGTCCTTGGGCACTGGTTGTACTAGTGCTGGAAGCAGAGCTCGCTCCATAGCCCCTAGATGTTCACTCAGCCTTGGACGTTGGAGAATTGCCAAGCTTGTTTAAAAAAAATGCTCACCAGCCTCCCGTGACTTGTGAAGGCCAAGGGAAGTATATCTGCTCGCTTTCTGAAGGGGTTGCTTTCAGGGGTGCTCTGCCCCTTTGTGGGGAGCCACCATCTCAGCAGACCACTGGGCAAGAATTTAATTGAGCACATCCTGCATGATGTCAGGGCGGACGTGGCCTTCCCAGACACGCCGGCATCCTCAAGGTGCTTCTTACTGGGGAGTGCAGTATGTATGTGTTCACGTTTGCTTATTTATTTATCTTCATTTTGTTTTTTTGAGCGAGAGAGAAAGAGTGGGCGCAAGTGAGCCAGGGGCAGACTGGGGCAGAGAGAGAGAGAGAGAGAGAGAGAGTCAGTCCCAGGACGGGGAGAGGGAATGAGAGAGAGAGAGGGAGAGCGAAGCAGGGCTTACCCAACGTGGGGCTCATGCTCACCCAGTGAGGGGCTTGAGCTCACCTGATGTAGGCCTTAAACTCACGAACTGTGAGATCATGACCTGAGTCTAAGTCAGATGCTTAATGACTGAGCCACCCCAGGCGCCCTGTACACATTCATATTTTAGTACGTAATACGTAAAGCACTGATAATGACCGACGTTTGTTGGGCTCTGCAGTTTACAGAGACTTATCACACGTCTCCTGTGAGGCAGGGCTTACCCTCCGTCAGGCTGAGGGAGCTGGGCCCCAGGCACTGTGTGTGTGCATAAATACGGAACCATCCAGAATGGCAGAGAACATAACTCTGTATTCGGGTGAAGGATGCTGTTAAGGCTCAGTAGTCAAAAAGTGTGAGTGGGTTGGAGGTTGGGGGGCATCCTTGCCCTGCTCCCTTGGGAAGGATCAAGCAGCTGCTTTCCTCTTCATTGGAGCCGGACATCCCTTTTGAAATTGGGTGTTCTCTCCTCGGCAGATAGACCTGTGGTTCGTGTGCACCTTCTGATGTTGGTGCGGTCCGGGAGTGGTTTCCTTCGGGGTAGAGAGCAGTGGCTTGTTCCTCCTCCAGCGAAGTAGTGTCGTCTGGTCAATCCTGGGGCCGCTGGCGTGCCTCCCGCCTGCCAAGTGCAGCCATGGCTTGTACAGGGATCTCATTTTGGGAAGGAGTGGAGAGCTGAGGAGGGGAGGAGAAGGTTGAGACTGTGTCTGAGCGAGGGGGCAGTCATGTGACAGGGATAGTCTGGGGGTCTGAGAGGCATGCGTGGTGACAGGGAAGTGTGAGGTAGGATGTGGTGGACAGAGGCTGCCTAGAAAATTGGTGACTGTACTTCTTGCTCGCCTCCTAGTACTCATTAGTTGTGCACATTCTCCGATCCCGAGTTCCTTTTCTGTGCTGCCTTTTCTTAACTTTATTGAGGCTTAAGGAAGGACAGTAAACTCTGAACAGGAAAGGGTACAGTTTGATCAGAATGGGTTACCGCCACTCAACCGTCACCAACATCACCGTGAAGACTGACCACAGGCATTTCTGAGTTTGGATACATCTTCCGTGCTCTTTGGATCTGAGGTTTCCCACATTTGAAATTAGGTGGTTGATTTAGAATTATAAAATCGCAGCCTTTCAGAGCTTACGAGGGGTCTTCTGTGTCAGTGTCGATGATGAGTTTGAGGCTCCCGATGCAGTGGCTGGACCAGGTCCAGGGCCAGCCTCCTGAGCACCCGCCACCTCTCCTTGTCCCGCAGGATCTACATGAGTGAGTGGGTCTATGTGAGAAGAGGAAGTAGCAAAACAGAGCAGGTACAGCACAGGCTTTGGGCTCCCATAGCCATGGCGCCATCACTTAATTGTTGAGCGGAATTCAAGAGTGGGACTCTTAACCGACTGAGCCACCTAGGAGCTCCAGAATCCTTTTTCAAAAGAGATTTGAAGTACCATTTTTTAAAAGTTTGCTTATTTATTTTAGAGAGGGAGAGAGGGAGAGAGAGAGAGATCACAAGCAGGGGAAAGGCTGAGAGAGAAGAAGAGAGAATCCCAGGCAGGCTCCACACTGTCTGCAAGGAGCCTGACGCGGAGCTTGAACCCATGAACTGTGAGATCAGCCAGGCAAAGTCAAGAGTCAGACACGTAATTGATTGAGCCACACAGGCGCCCCTCAGAATACTTGCGATCTCCAATGTTGGGGGAGTTTCCCCTCCTCACAAGGAACAATTCTCCAATTCTCTGGACACCAATCAACTGGATGTCCTGCACTTGAGTCATGACACTAGCTCCCTGGAGTCAGCACAAGTCTCCTGAGCCTGAGCCCCACCCCCACCCCACTTCACAGGCTAACTGCAAGTTACAGGTTGTCACTTACTCTTCTGCCTGACCAGCTTATAAATAGAATGTTCCTGTGACCCCCACCCCCTGCCTTCTTGGGTTCCATAATTTGCTAGAATGGCTGACAGAACTCAGGGAAATATTTACTCACAACCATCAGTTTATTATGCAACATATTCCAAGGTTACAGAGGAGTAGTCGGATGAAGAGGTACATAGAGCAAGGTCCAGAAGGGTCCTGAGCTAGAAGCTTCTGTCCTCGTGGAGGTGAGATGTGCCAGCTCCCAGCATGTGGATGCCTCCTTCAACCTGGGAGCTCTTCACATCTTTCAGTTTAGGGGTGTTTTTTTATTTTTATTTTTTAAAAATTTTAAATGTTTATTATGTATTATTGAGAGAGAGAGAGACAGAGAGAGAGAGCGAGCTAGCGCACAGCAGGGGAGGGGCAGAGAGAGAGGGAGACACAGAATCTGAGGCAGGCTTCAGGCTCTGAGCTGTCAGCACAGAGCCCAACGCGGGGCTTGAACTCATGGACTGTGAGATCATGACCTGAGCAGAAGTTGGATGCTTAACTGACTGAGCCACCCACGCACTCCTGTTTTTATTTTTTATTAAAAAATTTGTTTTTTTAACGTTTATTTATTTTTGAGACTGAGCTAGAGCATGAGCAGGGGAGGGGCAGAGAGAGAGAGGGAGACACAGAATCTGAAACAGGCTCCAGGCTCTGAGCTGTCAGCACAGAGACCAACATGGGGCTCAACCTCATGGACCTTGAGATCATGATCTGAGCTGAAGTTGAAGTCGATGGTCAACAGACCGAGCCACCCAGGTGCCCCAGGAATGGTTTTTAATGGAGGCTTCATCGTTTAGGCTCAGTTGATTATGAACTCCTTCTCCAGCCCTCTGTCATTTCCCCAGGGGACGGGGTGGGGCTGAAAGTTTCAGGCTTCTAATCCTGTCCGTGAGTCCACCAGGAGTCGCCTTACTAGAACAAAGGACTCTCCTATCCTGCAGGAAGTTCTAAAGGATATAGGATATATAAGACACACATCACTCCCATCAGTCAGGAAATTACAGGGTTTTTAGGACCTCTGACCAGGAGCTGGGAATGAAGACCAAAGTATGTAATTTTTTTCTTTCTTTTAAAAAAATTTTTTTAATGTTTTATTTATTTTTGAGAGAGAGACTGCATGAGCAGGGAAGGGTCAGAGAGAGGGAGACACAGAATCTGAGGACAGGCTCCAGGCCCTGAGCTGTCAGCACAGAGCCTGACACACGGCTCGAACCCACGAACCGTGAGATCATGACCTGAGCCAAAGTCAGATGCTTAACTGACTGAGCCACCCAGGTGCTCCTGTAGTGTTTTTCATTATTGTACCGTCACATATATAATATGGTATGTACATTGATTCTTGACTATTACAGTAACCTTGAATTACTCTGATAAACTTGATTTAATTATGATATATTATCCATTTTATATAAGATTAGGTTTGAGTGACTAATACTTTGTTACAGATTTTTACATTATTTATGAGAGATACTAGTCTGCATTTTTTGGGGGTGGGGGAGTAATTTCTGTTCAAGTTTTGGTGTTAGGGTTGTGCTGGTGTCCTAGAACAAGTTGAGCAGTGATTCCTCTTTTATGTAAAAGTGGTGTTATCTATTTATTTATTTTTCTTGAATAATTCATCAGTGAAAGTATCTGGACCTAGAGTCATCCTTCTTCTGTTTTCTTATTATCTTTTATTTTAAAAAATTTTTTCAAATTTATTTTCAGTATCATTTTTTTATTCTTGGAGTCTTCTTGGGAATGTTTTAGTTAGAAGTTCAGTGTGTCCAGCAGATAGAGAACTACTCAGATTTTCTACGACTTGTGTTAGTCTTGGTGGGTTTCATCTATGTTATTGAATTTACTGGGTTAAAATGACGCAAGGTTATTTTCTTATTTTTTTAAATGTCTATAGGATCTGTGATGATAACCTGTTTTCATTCCTGATACTGAGAATGTGTGTGTGTGTGTGTGTGTGTGTGTGTGTGTGTGTGTTTTCTGTTTTGCTTATTTGTTTAGTTAGTGGTTTGTCAATATTATCGATCTTTTTAAGGCACGTACTTTTGGTTTTGTCTCTGTACTTTTGTTGATTTCTGCTCTTCAGTATTGTTTTTAACATTATTTACTTTGGATTTACTTAGCTTTTGGTAGCTTTTTTGGTGTAACTTTAGGTCATTGATTTTAGATGTTTTTCCTAATAGAAACATTTAGAGTTTTCTTCTAAATACTGTGTTAACTATCGCCACAAATTTAGAGATGTTATAATTTTGCTGTCATTCAGCAAATGTTCCCCTTAAAGTTGAGAAGTAATTCACATACCATAAAATTCACCATTTTATTTATTTATTTTATTTATTGTGTGTGGAGCCCAATGCAGGTCTTGAACTCATGACCCTGAGATCAAGACTGACTGAGCCCCCCAGGTGCTCTTTAATTCCTTAACATTTTTATTACTTAATAATGTCCCTTTCGAGGTACACCTGGATGGCTCAGTTCGTTAAGAATCTGATTCTTGATTTTGGCTCAGGTCATAATCTCACAGTTTCTGTGTTTTAAGCCTCACGTCGGGCTCTGTGCTGACAATGCAGAGCCTGCTTGGGATTCTCTCTCTCTTTTTCTCTCTCTCAAAATAAATAAATAAGCACTAAAAAAAATTAAAACAACCAAATAAAATGTCCCTTTTGTTTATTGTCTTTGATCGTTATTTGGAAAATGGTTGTTTAGCTTTTAGATATTTGAAATTTCCATAGATACTTGTCATGTTTGACTTCTAGCTTAATTTCCTTGTGGTCAGAGAATACACTTTGTATGATCTTGATCCCTTTAAATATACTGGTACTTGCTCTGGGACCCAATATGTGGCCTTTCTTGGTGAATACATCACATGCATTAGGAAGGAGTGTGTATTTGCTGTTGTGAAATACGGTGTTCTGTCGATGTTATTTATGTGACAGTGGCTGATCTCTTGCTGTTCAGAGCTTCTGTGTTTTTAACTTTTTTTTTTTTTGAATGGTTCTGGTAATCGCTAAGAGAGTGGTGGCAAAATCTCCCATTATGATTGTGGAATTGTCCATTTTTTTCCTGTAAATCCTATTAATTTTAGCTTTAGGTACCTCTGTCGTTAAGTACATGCTCATTTATAATTGTTTTTCCTGTCTGTGTCCTTTTAGTGTTATGAAATATCCATCTCTATCTATGGTAAAACCCTTTGTCTTGAAGCCTCTTTTATCTGGTATTGAAATAGTCTCATTCTAGCCTTCTTATGTTTACTATTTCGATAGTGCATCTTTTACTATCCATTTCCTTTCTACCTACTGATGTCTTTATATTTGAAGTGTTCCTTATAGGTAGCATATAGTGGGGTCTTGCTTTTTTATTCATTCTGCCAGGTTCTGCTTCTAAACCGAAATACTTGGACCGTTAACATTTAACATAATTATTGATGTGGTTGGATTTCGGTCCAGGATTTTATGTATGCATGTATGATCTTTGTTTTTTATTCCTCTCTTCTTTCTTTACTGCCTTTTTAATATTATTTAGATAGTTTTGGCATTCTACTTTTTTTCTAGGTATTATCTTTTTGATTATATTTCTTTGTATTTTTTAAAAAATTGACTTATTTTGAGAGAGAGAGAGCATGGGAAGGGCAGAGAGAGGGATAGAGAGAATCCCAAACAGGCCCCACCCAATCAGTGTGGAGCCTGACATGGGGCTCGAACCCAGGAACCATGAGGTAGTGACCTGAGCTGAAATCAAGAGTCAGGCACTGAACCAACTGAGTCACCAGGTGCCCCTCTTTGTGTTTTTATAGTGGTCATTCTAAAGATGACAGTACGTATAATCTTCCATAGTGTTGTTTGAACTAACATTGCCCTTAACATAACGTTACACCTAACCTAAGATTTAGAAACCTTACAAGCATGTAAGTCCCGTTCTCTTTTTCTGACATTGATATGCATTAAAACACAACAAGGCTGTGCTTTTGCTTTTGTTTTGCTTTACATCATAATACCAGTTTTAAAGAGTTTAGGGGGGAAAAGCAGTCTTTTATATTTACCCAGGTATTTCTTTTGCCTTTTCTTCATTCTTCAGAATCCTGGTAAGCCCCTGGTAAGTTTCCCTACGGCCTCAAGAAATTCCTGTAGCCTTTTTTTTTTTTTTTTTTTTGGTCAAGCAGACCTACTGGCTATGCATTTTCTTGGTTTTCCTTCATTAGAGAATCTCTTTATTTCACTTTCATTCCTGGAGGATATGTTTGCTGGATATAGAATTCTGGTTTGATTATAATTTTCTCTCAGTACTTTAAGGATGTGCTACTATCTTCTTGCCTCCCTAGTTTCTTTTCTTTTTAAATTTTTTTTAATGTTTATTTCTGAGAGAGAGAGAGAGAGAGAGAGAGAGAGGGAGGGGCAGAGAGAGAGGGAGACACAGAATCCGAACAGGCTCTAGGCTCTGAGCTGTCTGCACAGAGCTGAATGTGGGGCTCGAACCCACGAACTGTGAGATCATGACCTGAGCTGAAGTCGGGTGCTTGACTGACCAAGCCACCCAGGCGCCTCTTGCCTCCTTGGTCTCTGATGAGAAATCTGTAGCCGTTTCAGTTACCACCTTCCTGTATGCAGTGTGTCATTTTGTGTAAATGCTTCAAGAATTTTTTCCTTCTCTTTGGTTTTCAGCAGTTTTGTCGTGATATATCTAGATGTGGTTTTCTTTGCATTCATCCTGTTTGAGTATGCTGATCTTGAGTCTATAAATGTATGTTTTCACCACATTTGGCTTTTTATTGTTTTGTTTTGTTTTTCTGCCCTAGTCCCTTTTTCCTAGTCTTCTTGGACTCCAGTCACACACATGCTAGACCTTTTATTATTGTCTCCTAGTCCGTGGGGCTTTTTTCTTTTCAGTCTTTTTTTGTGTGTGTTCTTTTCTTTTAATTAAAAAAAATTTTTAATGTTTATTTTTGAGAGAGAGAAACAGAATGTGAGGCGGGGGGTGGGGGGTGGGGGGTAGGGGTAGCGAAAGACACAGAATCTAGAGCAGGCTTCGGGTTGCGAGCTCTCAGCACAGGGCCTGCCGCGGGGCTCGAACTCAGCGATGTGAGATCATAACCTGAGCCAGTCAGCTGAGCCACCTAAGCGCCCCTTGTGTGTTCTTTAGGATGGATAATTACTACTGTTCTATATTTATCACCAGGTTCACCAGTTCCTCTGTCCTTTCCATTCTATTGTTGAGCCCATTAGTGATTTTGTTACTTCAGATGTTGTATTTTTTGGTTATAAAATTCTTCCCTTAAAAAAGAGTTTCTGTTTCTCTGGGAAGAATTCTTGTTTTCTGTTTATTTCAAGAGTATTTTCCTTTACCTCGTGAGCCAGAGTTATGATCATTACTTGAAGTCTTTGGTAATTCCAGCATTTGAAGCACCTCGGGGTTGGCGCCCATTGATTGTCTTTTCCCTGGAGTCTTGAACGCGTTTCATTGATACTTGTATGTTGAGTAATTCTGGATTGTATACTGGACATGTGAATGAGATGCATGGAATAAAATCTACTGGAGGATGTTAAAATTTTTTTAAAGTAGTTTTTTTTAATGTTTATTTTTGAGAGAGAGACAGAGAGACACAGTGCGAGTGGGGAAGAGGCAGAGAGAGAGGGAGACACAGAATCCGAAGCAGGCTCCAGGCTCTGAGCTGATGGCACACAACCCAGTGCAAGGCTAGAGCTCACACACAGTGAGACCTGAGCGGAAGTCGGATGCTTAACCGACTGAGCCACCCAGATGCCCCATCATGTCAGTATTTCTGTTTTAGCATGTAGTGAATCTGCTTAGATTCAGACTTCAGCCTCCTTTCTGCATTCTGAGGATGGCAGTTAAAGTCTCAGTTCCATTGGCTGAGCCTTTGCTCTGCTGGTTCAGGTCTGGTGCACATGTGTCTAGTTTAGGGGTTGGGCGGAGGCTTGCGTGCGTTCTTATGCAGAATTAGAGCATTTACTTCTTTGTCATTCCTCCCTCTGGGATTTGTCCACGAGCTCCCAGGCCTGCAGGGAATCACGTTTCCTGATTCCTTAGGCAAAGACAGTGTCTACTGAAGGTTTGGCCATCCATCTGGGACTGAGATATTCCGCCACTGGGACTTTCTCTTGGGGCAAAGCCATACCAGGAAACCCCAACCTTGTGGTCACTCCTCAGGTTTTAAGTCCCCTGCACAAGCCACTGTCCTTTGTTTACTTTTTTCAGCATCTTTGGGCAGCTGATTTTTGTATCTTGTTTGAAGTTTTCAGTTGTAAATGACAGGGATGATGGGTTTATATGATCATGGTAGAATTCAAACTCCAGTTGGTTAATTAAAGTTTTTTTTAATGTTCATTTATGTTAGAGAAGAGAGACAGAATGTGAGCAGGGGAAGGACAGAGAGAGAGAGAGAGAGAGAGAGAGAGAGAGAAGGGGAGACACAATCCTAAGCAAGCTCCAGGAGAGAGAGAGAGAGAGAGAGAGAGAGAGAGAGAGAGAAGGGGAGACACAATCCTAAGCAAGCTCCAGGCTCTGAGCTGTCAGCACAGTGCCCAATGCGGGGCTCGAAATCACGATCTGGGAGATCATGACCTGAGCTGACATTGGACACTCAACTGACTGGGCCAGCCAGGCACCCTTCCAGCTGGTTAGTTTTTAATGTCTGGTTGGTGAGAGGCACAGATCTGGGTTTGACTCCTACCTCTGCTGATTATAGTTGGCCCCTTTAGTATGATCCCTCGTTTCTTCATTTGGGAAAAAAAAAATTGGGATATGAGAATGTGCTGTCCCATCCCCAGGGTCGTGTGGAGCAAACGAGGTGATGGATGTGAATGTGCCTCGGAAACCCGACAGACGGCATTCAGGTGGTTGGCGTTGCTGCCGTGTGTTCACGTGTGTGTGTGTGCCCATGTGGCGGGCATGGATCCTTTTTGAAAAACTTTTTTTAATGTTTTATTTATTTTTGAGACAGAGAGAGACAGAGCATGAGAGGGGGAGGGGCAGAGAGGCAGGGAGACACAGAATCCAAAGCAGGCCACGAACATGAGATCATGACCTGAGCTGAAGTCAGAGGCTTAACCGACTGAGCCACCCAGGCGCCCTGCATGGGTTCCGCCCGCTCACGTCCACAGCAGTGGCATCAGCGCTGGCTTTTCCTCCGTAGGCACTTCCTGGACCTCACTACTATACTTGGGGAGATCATGGCGGCATCATCCTGGCCATCGCCCAGGGCATGGAGACCAATGAGCTGAAGTAAGTGCCTCCGATGGAGCTTTTTCTCTTAACATCACTCTGTTCTCCCAAAAATTTAAGTCTGTGAGTATAAGCGCGTTGTCTCTTCACAAACTAGACTGTCGACGGCCCAATTTATGACCTTAGCATCATAAGCCCTTATTTATAAAAGGGGGATGATAATCTGCCCTTCCTATCTCAAGGAACGAATAAAATAATTTCATTGATCCTACAAAGTACAGGTCTCTATAAATATAAATTAGTAATGACCAAACAGTTAAGTAGGGACTTTAACTTGTCTGTCTTTGCTCTGCGTGTGACATAGAATGAGTAATAATAAAAACAGTCAGTAGTAACACATGATGCTAATAACACCTGAGTGATCATTTCAGAATGCATACTACTTGTTAACCCGCTGACTTCTGTGGGGATCCGTTTGGTTTGGGGACTCATACGAACAGACCTAGAAGGGACATTTGGGGTTACATGCTTCATGTTACACATGGGAACACGGAGGCTCAGCAAGGTGAAGTCACTTGCTGAAGCTTCCCCCATTCATTAGTGACAGGCCAGACTGGTGCTCCCCTTACATTGCATCCTGCACTTTTTGCAGATGTATTGCTTTGAAAAGCAAAAAACGTCAAGGGTCTGTAACCTTTGCCTGCTTGAGTCTGATTTTATCAGAAGCAGTTCTTTGATTATTTTTGTCTGAGTTCATACAAGAGTTAATTTTGTTAACGTTACGTCAGGGCAGACAGGCTGCCCCTTCTCCCCATTTTTTAGAAATGTTTATTTTAGGGGCGCCTGGGTGGTTCAGTCGGTTAAGCATCTGACTTCAGCTTAGGTCATGATCTCACGGTTTGTGGGTTCGAGCCCTGCATCAGGCTCTGTGCTGATAGTGCAGAGCCTGGAGCCTGCTTTGGATTCTGTGTCTCCTTCTCTCTGTGCCCCTCCCCTGCTCACGCTCTGTCTGTCTCTCTCTCTCTCAAAAAATAAATAAACACTAAAAAAATTTTTTAAGAAAATAAGAATGTTTATTCTGAGAGAGAGGGTGTGCAAATGTGCATGCATGCTGATGGGGAAGGGGCAGAGAGAGAGAGGGAGACAGAGAATCCCAAGCAGGCTCCTCTCTGCCAGCACAGGGCCTGACAAGGGGCTCACAGCCGCAAACCATGAGATCATGACCTGAGCCGAAATCAAGAGTTGAACGCTTAACCGTCTGAGCCCTCCCGGCGCCCCCAGTTTTGAGCTGAGCCCACAAGCTGTATCACGAATGGAGGCGGACAGGCTTTGCTCATTGTCTTGTTTAATGCAAAAAAGAAAGCCTTCTTTTCTTTTGCTCCTTTTAGAAACAGGGTTCAGCAGCAAGAGAGAGGTGGGTGGCTTGGAAAAACAGGTTGTAGCATCTGGTTTCCCCTGTGGTGAGTTTGCCCCGTGCTGAGGAGCCTGGCCTCAAAGACGCCGGGAGAAGCAAATGACTGGTGTCTGGCTTGGCACTGGTCACCTGCTTCTCCCGAGCCAAGAGCCAGAAGAGGCCCTGTTTATACACAACAGTGTATCCGCATTCTGAGTGGTGTTTGCTCCCGTGAGGACAGTCACCAAGCACCATGCTTCCCACATTGGAGCTGCCATTTATTTATCTGTCCATCCACTTACTTATTTATCCATTCCCATCTCATGTGTTTAGCAAACCGGAATCGTGCTGGGTACTGAGTATCTAAAAACAAATAGGATGTTTCCCCTCAGTCATAAGGAGTCCATCCTCCAGGGCTAAGATCCCCAAGTAGACGACCTGTGTGACGTTTGGGGCACTGCTGTGTCAGCCACACAGTAGGGGACACGGTTTGGCTTCCTGCGCATCCCGTGCCGTTGTTTGAGTGGCAGTCCGAGGGCAGGGGAGGTTCCTGGTCCTCCTCGTTTAACTTCTCTGCAGATTCTATTTGCGTTCAGGCGGGCTTCGCGTGACTCTGGTCCTCTCACACCATCTGTCGGTGCGCACATGCTCAGGGAACGCGGTGGCACTACTGCAGCAGGAGGCACACACGGCCAGGAAAGTAGACCTGCTGCCAGAAAATCCCCAGACACTTAAAAGCGGCCGTGGGGTTGTGGGCCTGAAGGCTTACGGGCGCCGGGGCCCCCTTGTAGTTCTACAGGATACTTGGAGGTGTCTGTAAGGATGGTTCAAATGAAGCATTTGCAAATAGGAGAATATTTTCAGGCCTCCTACCGACAGGTGTCCCAGATATCAGTCCGAGCTTGGCCTCCATCTGTGTAGCCACCTGGTGTTTACTCCCCATGTTGCTTTCAGAGGTTTTTGTTGTTGTTGTTTACTTTTCTTTTTTTTTTTTTTTTTTTGTATTTGCTGCTTCTCCTGCTGCTTTGGTTTTCACCTGTCACCATGTACTATCAGCTTCATCAGAATAGAAGCAGGAAATAGTACTGTAGTTAGTTCATGTCCTCAGACGGCAGCGGCGACTTACCGTGATCCCTGAGCACCAGCGGGGGATTTCTGTTGCTGGTCTAGATGTGTCGGGGCCCCTTCAAGCCTGGCCCCCTGCACCACCGTGATTGCTCTCCTTGAGACTCGCAGCCTTTATTGGCAGTCTTATTATTTGGGCATTGATCACATGTGGACTTTCTTCATTAGTTACCCTTTCATTATGTGCCTGAATCCTTCAACTCATTCACAAGGTCTTTTGCCCAGTATTTCTCTTCTGTACAGGTTAGCAAGTGTTTAGTCAATGCTTGATTGTTCAACAGATAGGTCATGCGCACTTAATCTTGCAAGATTGTGTATTCCTTTACTGATTTATCTATTTATTTATATTTTAAGCATTTGTTTAATTCTGAGAGACAGAGCATGAGCAGGGGAGAGGGGAAGACACAGACTCTGAAGCAGGCTCCAGGCTCTGAGCCGTCAGCAAAGAGCTTGACGCTGGGCTCGAACCTATGAACCAGGAGATCTGAGCAGAAGTCAGACACTTAACCAACTGAGCCACTTGGTCGCCACTCTTTACTGATTTATAAAACCAGGAGGAGTGCGGGAGCGTGGCAGGTGCGCAATTCTGCGGGGACCACTCCCACTGTGCTCCATGTAAATAGCAATTGTTGCAGCTGGAGTAGCAAAGGGGGGGGAGTCCCCCAGATGTGTGCACCCCAGAGGCACCAGGGCTGGCCCAATCTACCTTCCTCACTTTTCACGTGAGGAAATAAGGTGACTTGTCAGTAGTTAGGGCCCAAGCTGGAACTCAGGCATATTTCTGTTAGATATCATTTCTGGTCAATTACGCAAACATTTGTTGAACACGGACGATGAACCAAACGAGGTCCTAGGTATCCAGGGCGCAGAAGCGTCATTCAGGAGCTGCCTGTGCCCACTGTGGCTCTGTCATGTCTCTGAGCCAGCTACCAGGAGGGGCAGGGGAAGGGGAAGTTTGAAAGGGAGCTTTCGGACCCAAAGCCGTAGGGAAGAAAGGCATCATCAGGAACTCTCGTAAGAGTTTTAGTAGGGACAGGGGTTGGAACATTGCTTAATGGAGGAGTTAGGTTTTTATTTTGTCTTGTTTTGGTGGTGGTTCTTTTAAATTATTCACATCTTGGGCTGCCTGGGTGGCTCATTCTTAAGGTTAAGCATGTCACTTTGGCTCTGGTCATCATCTCATGACTCGTGACTTGGAGCCCCACTTCGGACTCAGTGCTGACAGCTCAAAGCCTGGAGCCTGCTTCAGATCCTGTCTCCTCTCTCTGCCCCTTCTCCACTTTCTCTCTCTCAAATATAATTAAACATTAAAAAATTTAAATTATTTATGTCTTTCTTTCCCTGATTAACATAGAGTTGGCTGTTGCTTGTTTCAGCCTCTGCCTTGACTCTCCGCTGAGGCTGTTACCTTTGTTATTGTTAATTGAAACCGAGAGCGAGAAGTGGAACGCTGTGTATTTTGCTCTTGTGTCTGCATGTCTGAATGAGTAAACAAGAGCCCCTTCTGGGGATTCACTTATTCACTGGATCAGCACGTTGTTGCGCTGAACCTGCTCAGGGGACGTGCGGTTTTCTTGTGTATCATCGGTGTGTTCTTCAGAGAGGGGCTGCGGTGTTCTTGCGCTCTGATTAAAAGAGAGAGAGAGAGAGACCCAAGCACTGGATTGTTGGCTTGATTGTGAAGGACAAAATCGTTTACCATTTCTTGTCGGTGGGTTTACCTGCCAGCAAAGGCAGATAACTAATAATATTTTGGACTTGCCCAAGAGCATCTTTCCTCCCAGGAGATTTCTGATTGAATATAGGGCTTTCCTCCCGGAGCCCCAAAAAGTGCAAAGATTCCATGTAGCAATGCAGCTGTCTGTCCTGGACCTGAGTTCTGGAAGCAGCCCCCCGGTTCCAGAATGTGGGCAGTGGCAGTTAGCCTGCACGCTTGGTGGCAGCATTCATGCTGATGGCACACTTACTGGGACAGTGGCAGAGTGAGCCTTCCCCCCTCCCGCCCCCCCGATTCATTTTAACCCTCATTCGGTCTCTTCGGCCTTTGGGCTATAGTGAAGCACCTGTTCTTGTCCCCTTGTAACTGTTAAGAAACTGAGAGGTGGGGTTCAGAAAATACAGTGCAGTTCATTTAATTTCCTTTGGCAAGTGTTATAATGCCCCTTCTGTGTGCCCAGAAAGGTGCCAGCTGCCAGGGGCGGAAGATGAGGAAGAGGGCTCGTTTCTGACAAATGGCAGTCTGGTTGAAGATGCTCACAAGATCGGGTCCTTAAAATAGAGTAGTAGAAGGAGCACACGGGGAGAAGGAAGGTGGAGGAAGGGGAAGCTTGGGCAAGGTTGGCGTGCCATTGCAGGGTTAGAAAGACCTTGGCCAGAGAAGGTCGAGCATGAACCCAGATGGGTGCGAACAGAATGCGATTGCAGGGAGGGGCAGGGAGACATTGGGACTGAGGTAGGAGGAGGTAGGGGCTGGGGCCCAAGGACCATGCTGCCCTGGAGAAATCAGACGTGCCTTTCAACATGATGGGGTCCTAAAAACCCCCAAAGGGTTTTCACCAGGGGAATGATGGGGCTAGATTCGCATTGTAACAAGACGGCACTGGCATGTGAAAGAAGTCAGACTAGAGATGAGAGAGGAAGCTGGTGGAGGGGTGACTGAGCGTTTTGGGGGCAAAGTCTGTGTGACTAGCTGGGGGTGACGGGGTTACGCTGATCGGATCCTTCCTAGAGGCACAGAGGAAAGGCCATCAGAGGAATGCAGGTGTGGACACGGTGTGGGCCGTCCAAGGGGAGATGCCCAGCAGGGATCCGCACGGAGTCCGTCCTCTGGTTGGGCCTCCCACCGGCCCTCGCAAGCAATTTCATGCAGGTTCCTCCAGTCTGTCCGTGAACAATTCATTTGCCAGATCACAAGGGGCTTTCGTTCCACTTTGGGACAGTTTGTTCGTTTCTCCATTTGCTCACCTTTTTTATTTCTTTATTTCTTTACGGATGGAGGTTCTCCGGTCAGAGAGAGCCCCAATTCCCATCTCTCCGGTTTCTAGCGAGTAGGCTTCGTTCGGCCCCCAGGAGACGCACACAGAGGCTCTTTCCTCTTTCCTCCTTCCCCTGAACGCCTTTCAGGATCGGAGGCCCCTCCCCGTCCTCCTCTGTGTCCCCCGCTCCATGGGAGGTGGTTCCTCTCCTCTGCTGCCGTGGGATCCCGACCCTTCCCCAGCTGCGTCTCCTTTAGTCCACCCCATGATGTCAGCGCTTTTAATTGTGGGGCCCAGATCTGACCCCACACACAGGGATTGACACGGACGCGGCTCTGGACACTCAGTCTCTGTCCCTGAGAACCCAAGACTTCTTTTTACACCTGTGACCGCCTCCCCACCTCTCTAGCGTCTACTGAATCATCTTTTAGAAACAGATATCAGTTTACACACCGTGAGATGCTCAGATTATAAATCCGCCATTTAAACAGTTCTGGAGGATGTCTGTCAAGATGCAGAAAATTTCCATCACCCCAGAAAATTCCTCTGTGCCCCTTCGCCCAATACCACTCCCCCCCGCCCCGCCTCACCCCAATTAGAGGCAACTGATAGTCCGATTATATTTTTATCGCTGTAGGTTAGTTCTGCCGTTCGCAGAATTTCCTGTGTTTCTTCTTTGGCTTCTTCGATTCAGCATAATATTTTTGAGATTCTATCTATGCTGTGACCTCGATCAGTAGCTTAAGTTCAGCTTCACTGTAAAACCTAGAGATCTTTTTTTTTCTTAAGGGTTTTATTAAAGACATGCTTTTCTTTTTTTTTTCTTTTAATTATTTTACTTGATGTATGATGTTACATTAGTTTCAGGTGTACAACATAGCGATTCAGCATCTCCGTATGTTAGGCTGTGCTCACCACAAGTGTACCCCCATCCGTCACTATACAACACTATCACCATATCCTTGAACTGAGACTGTATTAGTAGTAGTATTTTTATTTAAAAAAATCTTTTAATGTTTATTTTTGAGAGAGAGACACAGCATGAGTGGGGAGGGGCAGAGAGAGAGGGAGACACAGAATCTGAAGTGGGCTCTGGGCTCTGAGCTGTTAGCACAGAGTCCGACGTGGGGCTCAGACTCACAACCTGCAAGATCACGACCTGAGCTGCAGTCGGACGCTCAACCAAACTGAGCCACCAGGGTGCTCCAGAATTAGTAGTAGTATTTTTAAAGTTTATTTACTTTGAGAGTGAGAGAGAGTGAGAGAGTGAGAGAGAGAGAGTGAGAGAAAGAGAGAGAGAGAGAGAGAGCGTGCGAGCGAGCGAGCGAATGCGTGCAAGCAAGGGAAGGGCAGAGAGAGAGATGGGGAGAAAGAGAGAGAAAATCCTGAGCGGGCTCTGGGCTGTCAGTGCAGAGCCTGAGGTGGAGCTCGGCTTGAACTCCTGAAACGTGAGATCTTGATCTGACCCGAAATCAGGAGTTGGACCCTCAACCAACTACCCAGACGCCCCGAGATTTTATTATTGTAAATGGGTGTATGTAGTGTGGGTGGGAGCGCCACCTTCAGCGTTATTGGAAATTCCAGAACAAGACCAGGGTAGATCTACATGCAGCACACTTGTATTTCTTTGCATCTCTGGGAGTATGTAATTGTCTGTCTCCACAGACATAACCCAGGATGCTAGTGACTTTCTTTGCGATCACGTAGGAAAATAGCCTGAGAATGAAGACCACAGAGAAGAAAAATGATCAAGGGATGGAGAAAACAGACCGTATCTCAGTGACAGCCTTGCCATCCTGAGGGCACACTGGATTGCTCATGTTCATGAAATAACACATTCTTTTTTCACCCCCTCCAAGACAGTTTGAATTGTATTGCAACTTAATTATAAAGGCAGCATAACCCTTCACTGACTGGGTAACCTCCGCAAATTACTTACGTTTTTGAGACTCCGTTTTCTCATCTGTGGAAACACCTCACAGTATTTTTAATGTGGTAATTTAAACAAGATAATTAATGCAAATAATTTAGCATAGTACCTCACTTGACTTACAGTAGTTTTATTATTACTACTTTTTTTCTTCCATATAGTGTTGTGTTGGTTTCGGGTGTAGAGTTTAGTGATTTATCACTTATGTACAGCCCCCAGTGCTCGTCCCAACAAGTGCCCTCCTTAATGCCCATCACCCACCTAGCCCATCTCCTTACCCGCCTCCCCTTCAGCAGGAAACCCTCAGTTTGTCCTCTGTAGTTAAGAGTCTCTTGGGGCGCCTGGGTGGCTCAGTTGGTTAAGTGTCCGGCTTTGACTCAGGTCATGATCTCATGGTTCATGGGTTTGAGCCCTGCCTAGGGCTCTGTGCCGACAGCTCTGAGCCTGGAGACTGCTTCAGATTCTGTATCTCCCTCTCTCCCTGAACCTCCCCTGCTCACGCTCTCTCTCTGTCTCTCAAAAAAAAAAAAAGAGTCTCTTATGGTTTTCTTCCCTCTCTGTTTTTATCTTATTTTTCCTTCCCTTCCCCTATGTTTATCTGTTTTATTTCTTAAAATTCCACATATAAGTGAAATCATATGGTATTTAAGACCAGATTTTCTCCATGTTGAGCAGGTAGGCTTTTGAGACATGTGGAACTTTATTCTCACTTTTGCTTATTCTTTTGATGTAATAAAAGTGTTTTGAATCCTGTTTTGGGACTAATTAGTGCATTATCAGTTCAATCAGCCTCCTATAGGCTTTGCACATTTGATGGGTTGACCTTCCATATTGTTATTCATTTCTTTGACTAAAGCACAGAGCATTGTGGGAACTAGGGATCTCATTTTGGGTTGGGGTCATACCCTGTGTTGGCAATCAGCACACCAGGGGCTTGTTTTCATGTTTATTTATTCTTTGAGCAAGAGAGAGAGAGAGAGAGAGAGAGCGCGCGAGCGAGAGAGAGCAGGCGCGCGCGCACGTGTGCACCAGTGAGCATGAGCAGGGGGAGGGGCAGAGAGCTAGGAAGACAAAGAATCTGAAGCAGGCTCCAGGCTCTGAGCTGCTGGCCAGAGCCCGATGTGGGGCTGCAACTCAAGAACCATGAGATCATGACCTGAGCCGAAGTCGGACGCTCAACTGACTGAGCCCCCCAGGTGCTCCCATTTTTATGTTCATTAGGAAAGCAAAACTATTCTTCCTCCTCTGGGCTTCCAGAATCTCTGTTCTCCATGATTCTTTTAGAGATTCTTATCTGCCATCATATTTTGAAGTCTTTCTATTTTCTAGAATGTTCTCTCTTTTGTACTCCTTTTCTTTTTAACGCCCCTGGGTTTTTTTTCCCCCTGTTTTGTCCAATCTGAAGATCATTCTTAATAAAGATATAACCAAAATAGAAATCGAGTGGTTCTGCCTTTACCCCCCGCTTTCTATTATTGCTATTTATACCATTGACCATCAAAAGGATGATCCCTTTCTGGTTCTTTATAGAATTTCTTGCTGACTTTCTATAGAACTTAGTAGACAACCCACCCACTATCCCACTGACCCATGAATCTACCACTAATTTTCATAATTTGAAGTGTAATTTGGACTCATTGTGGGTTTGTTTGGTCACTGTTACTGTAGATTATTTGCTGTAGAACTATAACGAGAATTAACTAGCTGATTATTACTGCTCTTTAAGTTTTTTTGCCTTTGGTTATATGGTTCTTTTCTTACTGTGAACATGTTTAAAAATCTGGGTTCATCAAGGACCTTTCTGTACAGCCACACATTAATGTCTTGAGTATTACCACGTCTTTTATTTAGTGTATCTCTGTTATATTTGTTATATATTTATTATATTAATTATGTTAAATGACCTTCCATCCTCTTGAGAGTTTTGACACTGGGATTATGTGGGTATTTTTATCTGAACATTTTGAATCCTCCAGTCCTGAAGGTAAGGGCTCTGTATGGTCTTTCCTGACTGTAGGAATACGGAGATGACTTGGTTGTTTTCTTGCAAGGTTCTTGTCATTTTCACCCCACCAGTACATGTTCTTCTTTAGGAGATCAGAACCTGGTCCAGAGTAGAGTCCTCCTAACTGTTGCGGTGCTAATGTGACTTGCCCCTTCCCCAAAATTCGGAAAAAACATCGGTTTCTAGATGTACAGTTTACTTTCAAATACAAAGCTGTGCTTGGCCATGCACCTGCTTATTAGTCTCAACAAAGTGTCATCCCACAGTCATCTGGGAACCTCTCAAGAAATGGGAAGCTTCTTTTCCCAAGGTTGTCTGGGGTTCAAGGAGCTCCTAAGTAGAGTTAACTGGGCAGTGTGCAAATGGATGGACTTCGCACATTATCCCTGATAGCTGCCATCCTGTCTGGATAATAGGCCAAATCTTCCCATTCCTTTTGCTTTCAAAGTGATCCTCAGCCATTAGCTCATCACACTGGTGCAAGGGGAGTGAATGAGTTAACTTATCCCTGTACCTGCTTCACAATGAGCTTCAACCGAAAGCACTACAACCAGATGAGAATTTCTTCTCTTTGGAAGATCCATAGTGGAGTCACTTGGTCCTTACTGACCTTTATTTACTTGCCTTGTACCCCGCTCCCCACCTCCTGTTTAACCTGCGACCTCTTACAGAAGCACCCATTTTCATCACCTCGATTCGGGAGATAGTGCTTAGATTGCGTAATGTGAAAAGATTTATGTCAAGCATTTGTTGAGGGAGAAAAACTAAAATCTCAAAAATATGGGAAATGTGAAAGAAAGAGAAACTTTGCACATACGATTTCAGAGAGCAGCGAGAGCTGTGTGACGCTGAAGAAAGCTCTAAGTGAGTGGTTTCCCAGGTTGAGCATCTCAGCCAGCTTCTTGGGAAACGAAGCAAGTGTGTTCCCCATCTTCCCCTCCGCCTCCCCTGCACCTCAATCAGGAAGAATCAGCTGCTTATTTCATTAAAGAGCTTGCTTTCTTGTTTTGCTGTAACAAGAACAAATCCTCCTTGGAGACTTCTCTGGACGTATTTTTCCTCCAACTTAAAAATCTGTCAGACCATGGGGAAAGGTAGGAGGATTGTATAAAGAATACTCACAGAAGTTTGCCCAGAATCACCAGTTGTTAGCATTTTGCCAGTCTGCTTTATTTCTATCATCTGTTCATCCTGTCTGCCTGTCTGTCCGTATGTCTATCCTTTTGTCATTTGTGGGTTTTTTAAAAAAAAGTTTATTTATTTTGAGAGAGAGAGAGAGAGCATGAGTGGGGTCGGGGCAGAAAGATTCCCAAGCAGGATCTGTGCTGTCAGGGCAGAGCCTGATGTGGGGCTCGAACTTACAAACTGTGAGATCATGACCTAAGCTGAAATCAAGAGTCAGATGCTTGCCACCCAGCTGGGTGCTGGAGCTGGGTGCTGAGCCACCCAGGCGCCCCTTGCTGAGTCATTTGAAAGAAAGTTGCAGGCATCATGCCCCCTCACAGCTAAATACTTAAAACAGGTATCTCCAAAACAGAAGGGTATTTCCTATGCAATCAGACTGCCATTATCACGTCTAAGAAAACTAACAAGAGCTCAATGTCCCTCAGACACTGTATTTATATTTTCTCAGTTGTCCCAGACTCCTTATGGCTGTCTTCCCTGCCAGTCTGGGATGCAGTCAAGGTTTACACGTTGCATGGGGTCATTAATACCTCTTTAGTCTCTTTGTACCACACCTTCCACCTTTGTTTGCTGGTTAAGTTTTTCAGGGCCTCGGTTTTGTTTTGGAAGCATCCAGACCAGTGGCCATGTAGACTGTCCCACATTCTGGATTCGTCCAATTGTCCGGAACAGGACCTAGATGATACGTTATCCTCAGTGCTTTATTAGGAGGCGTGTACCGTCAGATCGCCCCACTGTGAGTGACGCTAAGTTTGGGGAAGGTTGTGACTCCTATCCGTCGCAAAATTGCATTTCCATTTGTAGTAAAGGTTTCGTCTCTGGGTTGATAGCTTTGACCGCATGAGCATTGTGGTTCCCAGCACTGTTCCGCTCAGTGGTTTTAGCCCCCAGTGCTCGTCTTGCCTGACCCGGTTGTTACAGCGGTGGGTTACGGAATGGTCATTTTTCTCATGCTGTCATTGTTTTCAATATGTATGAGGTAGCATTGTAATGTAAGAAAGACATTTTCCTCCTTCCCTTCTCTCTCCCTTTTAGCATCATTCAGAGACCCCTATCCTAGTTCTATTTATATAGAATCTGTTACCCTCGTTTTTCTTTTTCATGCTCAAATCTTCCCAAAATGGCCAGTTGGAGCTCCATCGGGCTGGCTGCCGGATCCCGTAGCACTGACTCCATTGGTCCCTTAGCATTTCCTTGCTTTCTGGCACAGACTTGAATGTTCTCTGCTCTGGCTATTTCTCCAAGGAGTCCTGGCTCCTATCACTAGTGAGTGTTATCTGGAAACCAAGCCTTTGTCCTAGAGACTTTAACTGTAAGCATCCTCTCACTTGCCTTTGGCAGATACAGTACCAACGAAGGGGAGACCTGGAAAACGTTCATCTTCTCCGAGAGCCCCGTGTTTGTGTACGGGCTCCTCACGGAACCCGGCGAGAAGAGCACTGTCTTCACCATCTTTGGCTCCAACAAAGAGAACGTCCACAGCTGGCTGATCCTCCAGGTCAATGCCACGGGCGCCCTGGGTAAGCTGCTGCCTCCTCGGCCTTTTCTGTGGAAATATTTATTGACCGAAGCATCGGCTAAGCTACTCTGTACTCCAGAGAGTCCGTAGCCATTGAAGGAGGTGGGCACATTTGCAGTGAGCGAGGCAGTTCTTAGTAGGAGTAGGTGTTTTCTATGCTCACTTCCTGTCCAGTCACTGGCACCTAGTGGGTCTAGGTATACGGCTGTTGAACAGGTGAGTACATGAAAAACATGCTCCCGCCACAGCAGTTGTGGTGTGACGGGCTCAGCAGGTGACAGCTATGTGAACGGCAGTGAGCCCCACGATGCAGGGTCCTCTCAGCCGTCTAGGGTCTCATCTGCCGTCTGCCAGCGTGGCCACAGGATGTGTAAGTGAGCAGGGTGAAGTGTAATCCATCGCCTTCCTTCCTCCCCCACTCCCTCTGCAGCCATGCTCTTTCCTCCTGCTCCTGCCTCGGCTGACATCATGCCAAGAGTCTGGAACGTTCCTTCTGCTACCCATTCTGTTTCTACCAGTTGAGCTCCTTTTCACATGTCAGGATCCCATGTACTTGGCTGCTTCATATCCCGACAGAGGACCCCTGCCCTCTTCTCTGTGTCCAGAGCCTAAGTGCACCGCTCACACCATGAATCATAACCTTGTGTCTGTCACCCTGTTTATGTCATTCCCCATCGACTGGATCACTAGGGTCTTAGAAATAAGAACCTGTCTTGTGCACGTGTATTTTCCGCCCCCTGAGCCGCCTGATAGCCTTGCATTCCAGGCTTAATAAGTATTCGCTGATTTGAATGGCATTGAGTAGACAGCTGTGCATCACTTTCAGGCGGTGTGTAATCTGGTTGCAGACGCATCTATAAAAAAGACACAGAGTGCCAGTGTAGACATAGGTGTACTTTGGAATTCCTGTAGAAGCCACTCAACTTAAATTCCCAGTGAGTACGGGTGGATGGAGTGATTGCCTAGGTGGTCTTACTATTTTTCAGCCCCTCCGTCCTGGGATCTTCCATGAAGAGCCTTCCCAGTAGCGGCAGTGGACTCTATTGCTCTCGGGCCATTCCTTCCAGGTGTGCCCACACTGCCCCCCAGATAGCAGGCAAGGAAACACCCCGGGGGGACACCATCTACCAAGGATTCGGCGTAACTCCCTGGGAGAAAAACGCCTCTGATACCCATTTCTAGAGGGAACTGCAGAGTCTGCCAAAGTAGTCCAGAAGTTCAGAGCGTGCCAAGTGTGGCTTGCTTCTCCCGGGTTTCTCAGACAAAACATCTGTGTTTCGGGAGGTACCTTGTTCCTTTTTAGGGGCGCCTCCGGGCATCAGAGGAAGCCGATCAGAGGGCTAGGCCAGCTCTAGAGGTTCGCGCACCCGCCGAGAAGCACGGGGATGAGCCGGACGTGGGGGGCTGGGCTGAGGGGCAGGGAGGGCAGGAAAGGTCTCCCTCAGATGCTTCATGCTGCGGTTCATTTTCCTCAGGGGTTCCCTGCACGGAGAACGACTACAAGCTGTGGTCACCGTCCGATGAGCGGGGAAACGAGTGCCTGCTGGGGCACAAGACGGTGTTCAAACGGAGGACGCCCCACGCCACGTGCTTTAACGGAGAAGACTTTGACCGGCCTGTGGTCGTGTCTAACTGCTCCTGCACCCGAGAGGACTATGAATGGTGGGTTCCTCTTGGGTGCCCGGGGACTGGGTTGTGTCTTACTTAGCCGTGTGGCATACAGACTAGGGCATGGCCCCTTCCCTTGAGGGAAAGAAGACAATCATAGGAAGTAAATACTTCTTTTTAAAAAAATTTTTAAAAATGTTTATTTTTGAGAGAGAGAGAGAGAGAGAGAGAAACAGAGTGTGAGCAGAGGAGGGGCAGAGAGACAGGGAGACACAGAATCTGAAGCAGGCTGCAGGCTCTGAGCTGTCAACACAGAGCCCAATGTGGGGCTTGAACCCAGGAACGTGAGATCATGACCTGAGCCCAAGTCAGATGCTTAAGCGACTGAGCCACTCAGGCGCCCCAGGAATAGATGTTTCTTAAGCAATTCTGATGTGCCAGGAATGGTGCTAGGCACTTTTTACATGGGTTAATCCATTTAATTCTTCTTTTTTTTAAATGTTTTATTTATTTTTGAGAGAGAAAGAGAGACAGCATGAGCAGGGGAGGGTCAGAGAGAGAGGGAGGCACAGAATCTGAAGACAGGCTCCAGGCTCTGAGCTGTCAGCACAGAGCTGGACATGGGGCTCGAACCCACAAACCGTGAGATCATGACCTGAGCCGTTGGACGCTTAACCGACTGAGCCATCCAGGCGCCCCTATTAATCCATTTAGTTCTTACAGCTACGAAATGTGGAGAGGGGTTTCAGCCTAGGGAAGCTGTCCTAGTTTATTTAGGAATAGATCACTCCGGGATTTATTTCCGTGAGGGTGGCTTCAAAAGGGAACATACTCAAGCTTCCAGTGTAAGCACCTCCTTTTCCTCAGGAGCCCTGTCCTATAGGGAGTGCATTTCTTTACCTGCAGTGAGGGGGTGTCAGGACATGTAAGTTTGTATTTTCATCAGTCCTGGAGCAAAGTACCCAGGGTAGGGCTGAGAATGGTGACAGCATAAGAAACGACAGGCTTACAGGTAACTGTGGCCCGAGAGGGAAAGCCACATCCAACCTTGGAGGAGGAAGGGGTGCTTTTGTTGTGACTGCTGGCAGGAAGGAGGAGACCGATTTGAGGCTTGGAAATTGGGAAGTTCCTGAGGATGTGCTGTTAGAGATGAGCCTTCAGGAAGCACCTGGGTTTGTGGACAGGAACATTCTGAGAAGATGTGGGTGCAATGGGGAGGCAGAGGGGTGGCGGGGAGGTCATTGGCCACTTGGCTTGGATGCCTTGTCGGTTTGAACTGGGGTCAGTGAGTGGAACTGAGGCTGGTGGGTAAGGGCAGAGACAGAGCGGATATGGACCTTAGTCTGTAAGCAGCAGGAATCTTTGAAGGCTTTTGAGGAGAGTCGATCAGAACAGAGCTTCCTTCGAAGGATGATTCTAGCAGTAAAGCACATAGGGTCTGGGAGCCCCTAGGCAGCCCCTCGAGTCTGTGATCCAGCAGGAAATCACCCCAGGCTGGGCAGGGCTGTCCGTGGAGAGCATGGGTATCGAAATGGGAGTTTCTCAGTAGTTGCCGAGGCCCAGAAAAACTAACGTTTGCTTTGGGAAGCCCCTCTTATCTTGACGAAAGCCAGGAGCCTCAGATATGTTCTAGCCCAGAGGTTGGAACAGGGTCACGGAGTAAACGTCTTAGGCTTTGCAAGCCACATGGTCTCTGTTGGTGGCTTCACAGCTGCTTGTGGGGGCACGAAAACAGCTGTCAGTGAATGGGGACGCCTGTGGTCCCAGAAAGCCCTGTTGACAAGAACAGCTGACCAGATCGGGCCACCGCCTGCCCGAGACCCATGCTTCTGAAGCTCAAGTGTGCGTATGCGTCACCTGGGATCTTGTGAAAACGCCAGTTCGGACTCCAGTTCCGGGGCTCTGCAGCTGGGACAGGCTCCGAGTGACCGCGAGGCTGCTAATCTGCAAACCGTCCTTTGAACAGCAGGGCTTTAGACGGGACAGGACGCACCTTCTCTTTGAAACCCGTGTGTGTGGTTCTGAGATACCAGCATAGACCCTTGCGTTGTGAAGACACACAGCTGTTTGACATTCTCAGGGATGTCAGTTCAGTGTCCCTCTGCTACCCTGTGTCCTCCCTCAGATGCCCCCAAACTGTAAATTTGAATCTGCGAGCTTTCGCCAGCCTCAGGTTCCCAATCGTCGAGGCCCTCCCTAATCATGGAAATGGTTGTAGCGCACTCTCTCGCGGTCGAAACCCTCTAGGTGCTGAGTCTTCATTATGGCCAAGGGAGACCACCTGTCTTGCCTCTTGCAGGGTTGGGCTTGAGGCCAGATGAGATCGTGAGGGCAATGCACCCCGAAATGATAAAGGGTGTATTGATTTCAAGACCTCCTAGGAAGGAGCTGGCTGGACTGTGTGGCTCTTGGGAATGTCGGGTGACCTTGGACAGTGACAGTGAGGAGGGGCGTGGCCTGAGGTGGACGGTAGGAGGGGGATGAGAATGAGTGAGCTTATAATTTCTGTGCGTTGGTTCTGCTGCTGAGTGACAGCTACCTGTGAAAGTCCAGTTGCTTCCGACAGTCCTTTCTGACCTCTCTGGGTGGCCCAGCCACTGGCCCCTGTGTTCCTTGATTTCAGAGTTCGTTTCTTTCAGAAGCTGGGCTTGACCCTCCCAAGGGGTGTTCATAGCCGATGAGGCCGTGGCCTACAGATTGCAGAAACCAAGAATAGGTGTCTTGCCTTTGGAAGCAAATAAGTGATGAGCTAATGCTCCTCCTAGCCCCTAAAAAGATTGTAAGCAACCATTCAGTAAAAATGACCTAAATTAATGAATAAGAGATGTTCTAGACAGTAATAAAACTCTCCCTTCTGAAAAATGCCTGCAAGTTGCTAACTGTGGATCATGGCATAATGAACACGCAAACCGCTTAGTGCCGTGCCTGTTAACACTTTTCACGGAGAAGGTGTTTAGTAAGTATTCATTGGACAGAATTTTTAAAAAATGGTGGCAGGCGGCACCTGAGTGGCTCAGTCAGTTAAGCATCTGACTTCGGCTCAGGTCATGATCTCATGATTCATGTGTTTGAGCCTCGAGTTGGGCTCTGTGCTGACAGCTCAGAGCCTGGAGCCTGCTTTGGATTCTGGGTCTCCCTCTTTCTCTGCCCCTCCCCCACTAGAACTCTGTCTCTTCTCTCAAACATAAATAAACCTTAAAAACAACAACAACCCTATTCATTGGACTGAATAGAATGGAAGCTTTTCAAGTAGAGCTCATCAACATGGAAAATCCCTTTGAACTAGAATTTAGGGTTTGGACCAAGCTTCAGGACGTAATATAGTGCAGCGGCCTCATCCTGGTGTGGTTCTGTGCTGCGAAGGCAGAGCCGGGACTGGACCTAGTGTCCCTGGTTCCTACTCCAGGGCTCTGTCCCCTCCCCGAGCCGGATGTTTTGGCAGAGATGTGGCCGCCAAACTCTGGAAGGTCTCATGGACAAAAGTGTGGTATCCTAAAGTGCAGGATGGGACACCCATGGTGATTTTAGGTAGTGCATGGACATGGTCTTAAATAATATTCAATCTTTAATTAAAAATAAAGATGCTTCTTTTAAATTTCTTTTATGATGCTTGTGAGCATGTCAAGGAGAAAGCATCGCTGGGTGCTAGTAACTCTTTAACATTTGCTGATCCCTCTTAACAAAAAGTCTTTGGGTGGGGAGCTGGACCCAGCTAAAAAAAATTAATATTATTTTGTTTCTGGTGTAGTGATTTATATATTTATCGCTTTTGTGTGTTTTTGGCATATGATCGTGGTTTTCTAATCATGGTTCAGATGTGAAGTTTCTATTGAAAATGTATTAGTATAAAAAAGGGAGTATTCTTCAAAAGGACATGTTTAGTAACTGACGGGAAGGTGGTGGGCGGCGTGGGCTGGGATCGAGAGGCCCCAAGTACACAAGCTGTCGGCCCTAACAAACTCCAACTGCCTTTTCAGTGACTTCGGCTTCAAGATGAGTGAAGATCTGTCATTAGAGGTCTGTGTTCCGGATCCCGAGTTTTCTGGGAAGTCATACTCCCCTCCCGTGCCTTGTCCTGTGGGCTCTACATACAGGAGAACAAGAGGGTACGTCTCACAAGGGTCTCCATGCCGGGGACGTGTCCGCACTGGGTCCGAGAGAGCAGGGAAAGCCCCGCGGGCGCCTTTCATGCTCCAAATGCTTAGATCCCAAGCTAGCAGTCTCAGGTGGCTTGGGCAATATTAAGAATTAGGATGTTTACAAACGCTTCTACCCTCTGTGAGAAAAAAAAAGCAAACCTGAAAGCTTCCCTGTAGCTCTAGCTGTAGGTTAAGTCATAAACTTCAGCAGGGACTCACCTTCCTAGGACTTCGTGGAGGAGATTCGCGTAAACTCCTGCCTGGGACAGTCTTCCCAACTGCCTGGGCCGCCCGGTGTAATTATAAGCAGAACCGACTGAGAATAACGAAACAGCCTTCTCATTCTGTAGGGAAACGAATAGATGGACGTGGATAGGAAATAGGTTTCCAGGTACGAAGACTTCATGACTATTCTTGGATGTGTCTGACCTCTTGCTCTTGGGGTGGGGGGGTGACAGCTATCGGAAGATTTCTGGGGACACTTGTAGTGGAGGAGACGTTGAAACGCGGCTGGAAGGAGAGCTGGTCCCGTGTCCCTTGGCAGGTAAGAGATGGCTTCTTTTCTTCGCATTCCTGAGACGTCATTTGTAGTGTCCTTATGATCTCACACTGGCCAGTCTTGTGGCCCGTCTAACTCAGTGGTGGAAAAACATAGAAATTGAAAGCATCACAGACCTCTGTTAACCTTGGTGTCCAAACCAAATTTGTTTATAGCCTTATGGTTTCATAGGAACAGAGAGTAGTTTTTGAGAGAAATCCCTGTCGGTCGCTGAAAAATGTGTATTCAGCATCTCTTGTATCCTAGGCATGGGGGGGGGGGTCCTCTTTTCTGTGTTCCTTGGTCTATTTGTCAGAATCGAACATAATGAGACCACAGCGCTTTGGGAAGTAGCTAAGTGGTCTGTCTTCATTTTTATGATACTAATTATAACGAATACTTTAATGGAATTTCCCACATTTTAATGCACTTTTCCACGTGTTGTCATTTTAATCCTCACCACTACCCAGTGAAGCGGATACTCTCATGAGCTCCTTTTTTTTTTTTTTTTTTTAAATAAAGAAGCATGTTCAGAGGAGAGGATTAATTGACCTGTTTAAGGTCACACATCTGGTCAGGGACAAAGTTCAAATTCAGACTCTTAAGCCCCATGCTCTTCCTGGGACATCGCCCAAGTGGCAAGCGAGTGTCATTTGCATAACTTTAGGTGACTGTCACGCATGCTCATTAGGAAAACATTCTGTGGAGGGAGTGCACGTGCTGGGACGGGGCAGTCCAGATTTGCTTGAACTTGACCGAGTGGTGATGGCGCAGGTGGTGGTCTTTGCAACCCAGGCATGACGTGACGATCGTCTAGCAGAGTTCCTCTGCCAGCATCTTTCCTTCCCTCCTCTGTTTCTAGTTCTTGTGCGTCTAGAGCTTCCTTATTCCCTGGGCACCCTCCCTCCGGCGCTTACCTCTCAGTGAAGGTGGATGGTTGGGGCTACTTCTGCCCATGACAGTGGCAGTGGTGGCGGCTGGAGGGACAGCTCCCCGCACCCCGCTGAGTCACAAGAAGCGCGTGGCCCTCCGCAGGCGGGGCAGACGCCCCCCTCCACTGCTCACCGCTTGCCAGCTTGCCCCCTTGCCTTTCATGCTAAGCTCATTAGTCCCTTAATTTAATCTTCCATCATTACCAGAGTAATTAACATCGCTCACTGTGGAGACTTCAAAAGAACACGGCTTCAGCAGATTCCCGCAAATGAGCAGATAATATTCAAATATGCTCCTCACAAGAGCTGTTACGGAGGAGGGTTTGGGTTAGCAGGGTTTGAGTGAGTGCTCTTAAGGGCTGGAGTGCCTGCTTTCATCATAAACATTTCTGAAGATGATTCTGGGAGGGAAAAACCAGTTTGTGTAAAACCATCTAAACCAGTAAGGGAGGGGTTTTCTTTGCTGGGAGGAGAAAATAGAACAGGGACCAGCGTAGAAAGAGCACATCTGTAGTGTAGACCACCTCCTAAATGTAAAAAGAAAAGAAAAAAAGAAGGCAAAACATGCATGACATGGAAGGCAGAGGGGACCAGGAAAGGAAAGGATGGTTTCCTAGGGCTGATGGGAGCCACAGCATCTTTGTAAAGATGAGGTGATCTAGGCATCATTTTTTGTAATGTTTGTTTATTTAGTTTACATTTTTTAATGTTTTTATTTATTATTGAGACATAGACAGAGCACAAGTTGGGGAGGGACAGAGAGAGAGGGAAACACAGAATCTGAAGCAGGGTCCAGGCTCTGAGCTGTCAGCACAGAGCCTGATGTGGGGCTCGAACCCATGAACCGTGAGATCAAGACCTGAGCTGAAGTCGGACTTTCAACCGACTGAGCCACCCAGGCGCCCCATTATTTATTTATTTTTGAGAGAAAGAGAGACAGAGCATGAGTGTGGGAAGGTCAGAGAGAGAGGGAGACTCAGAATCCGAAGCAGGCTCCAGGCTCCGAGCTGTCAGCACAGAGCCCCATGCAATGCTCGAGCCCACGAGCTGTTAGATCATGACCTGAGCTGAAGTCGGACACTTAGCTAACTGAAGCCACCCAGGTGCCCTGGGCATCATTTTTAAAAATGAATTCGTTTTTCTTCCTTTATGTTGACTATAATAACACAGATGTCTAGGCTCTGCCTAGGCTGGGATTGGTCAAGGATTCTGTTCCTTTCCTGAGTATTGAACACAGAAATGTGAAATGTTCCTCTGTGCCTAATACTAAGGCAAGTCTTTCTGGACCCAAGCTCTGCTGTAAAGGCATCAGTTGGTTAGAAGGAAAACCAAAGCCCCAGCATGGGGTTTGCAGATGTTGAAGACACGGGGTGGAAGGCTTGCTGCTGTGAGCGCATCCTCCACGACTCTCTGGCAGCTTCGACGAGAGTCCTTGATTTCCCCGTCACGTACGGGCTTGGTGGGTTTTGTCTTAATGACCCCCTTCCCTGGGAGTTACAGTGGGAAGCTTTCATTGAAAACCAGAAGAAATGAGTTAGCATGTGGTAGTTAGTGGCTTAGATATTTTTGGAGTGAAATGAGACCAAACTTACCTTTATTAAGTATTGTACATGAGGGCACCTGGGCGGCTCAGTCTGTTAAGCATCCGACTCTTGATTTCTGTTCAGGTCATGATCTCACAGGTTTGTGAGATTGAGCCCCGAGTCGGGCTCTGTGCTGGCAGTGTGGAGCGTACTTGTAATTCTCTCTCTCCCTCTCTCTCTGCCCCTCCCCTGCTTGTGCTCCCTCTCTCAAAATAAATAAATAACCTTAAAAAATATTGTAGGTAGATATATTATTTTGGGTGCGTTCTCTCCAGTGAAGCCTTTGGTCTTCATGAAGCAGGCAGCTAGTACAGGGGCGCTCTCTGAATGAGGGCATCAGAGAGCAGGAAACAGTCAGTCTGCAGGCCTGCAGCAGAGGGATTCAGATCTTGGCCCCATACACAGCATACTGTTCAAGGGGGCGCAGTAGACATGGATGGGGGTGTGTTGCTCACGTCCATCGCTGTGGAAGAATCTGAATATTTTCTGGGCGGTTCCCTCAGTGGAAGAGAGAGAGTACGAGGTCTTCCACTCCTTCACCATTGTCAGGCCTTCATTTCTGCGTCTTAAAAAAATGACCACATTGGCAGCGTTGTGTCGTGGGTAAAATATGGATCTTGGATCCAGACTGCCCAAGTTCAAGGCTTGGTTCTTCCATGTCCAAGGTGTGTGGCCTGGAGCATGTTTACCCCTCCACTGTCGGTTTTCCCATTGGTAAATTGAGTTACTACCCGCTCTTTCATTAGGCGGTAGTTAACGCCTGGGAAACAAACCCTGGAAAAGTATGCACGTCATTTAAGTATTTGTTAAGTAGAAATAGAATCTTCAGGAGGATTGTGTTGCGAGGATTGTGTACGTATTCAACCACGAATGTATTGTTGCTGTTGTGAAGCTGTAATGGGTTGATGTAATTGCCGCACGTCATTGTGAATAACATCTGATGGGCGAGCAAGCAGATTAGCCGCGGGTCTCAGTGACAAGGGTCTCCTGCCAACACGATTATGGTGCCCTGTGACAGAGTCCTATGACGAGGCAGAGCATGAGTGGGGTCATTACTTTGTCACGTGGGACTCTAAAGCCTTCTGAGCTCAGAAGCACGGGTGTTGGAGCATGCCTGCTGGGGCATCTAGATTAAGAAAGAGCAAGTGTAACAAGGAACACAGTTTGCAGACAAAAAGCCAGGTTTAGGGGGATGGACGTAACGTGCCCAAAGCAGAAAGACGATTCCATTTTACGTGTCTTGATTCCAATGCCACGTGGCCAGTGGCTCTGAGGTTTGTGTGTGAGGAGACTAGGGCAGACATGCTGGGATCCCCCCAGCACCCCCCGGCCCACCCTCTCTGTTGCTCTGTGTGTCTGTGCAGAGGAGAACGAGTTCATTCTGTACGCCATGCGGAAGTCCATCCACCGCTACGACCTGGCCTCGGGAGCCACGGAACAGCTGCCTCTCACCGGCCTGCGGGCGGCAGTGGCCCTGGACTTTGACTATGAGCAGAACTGCCTGTATTGGTCTGACCTGGCCTTGGACATCATCCAGGTGCGTCAACCCTTGGTGTGCTTACGGGGGCTGTGCCTCGTGATCGCCCAGGCCTGATAAGCCTCTTTCCGAATGGCCCATGTATTAGAAACGGGTATTAGAGGGTTTAAGTGGTAACTCTTTTCAGGGCCTGAAACATTTCAGTCTTCTCTTTGAGTATTTTCTCGTCCTGCCTACTTCTGGCCTCATAGGGAGGACAGAGGGAGCCCAGCTCTGCAGTCTTGCTTGTAAGGGAGGCCTCACTTTCCCTGCCGAGAAGATTTTAGGAGCAAGAGCGTAGGATTCCTAGTCACTGTCGCACCAGCTGCCTCTTATGCGTCCTTCTGCCGAAGCCATGATCCAGCGCCACTTGACTTCTCCACATCCACGTAATTATCCACTCTAGCTACTCCGAACACAGCCAAGGACCGGGAAGTGAGCTGTAAAGATCCCCACACAGGCCAGATAGACAGCTGTACACTCAGACCCGTGCATTTTAAAGGAGAGCTATTTGATCTTTATTCATTGCCTATTGAATCCTTTTTAGAAAAGCAATTCCAACAAGTTTTATCAGGACTTCGAACCCAATTTTACAGTGCCCGCGTTTTTTGAGGGAGTGGGATGGGGAGTAGGCACCGGCAGGGACTGGTGAGTGTAGCAATCCCCACAACAGCACCTTATGGCCAAGAGCCTCCCAAGGGGAGGAAAGCCTCAGAAAGCCAACACAAGAACTCAAAAATAACAGCAGTCTGGTTTCATGTATTTTAAAAGCAGACAGAATCCTGCTTCTTAGTCATCTCCGACCTCATGACTGTGATACCGCACAGGTCAGTAGCCAGTGTTCACGAGGGTGATGCAGGGTAAGACAAATGATTGCACTGAGTTTAGCTATTCTACCTGAAACAGGAAGCTGTATTTTAGAAAACTTTTATTGAAAACCGGCTTCGCTCATGTGGAAAGTTCACTCACCTAAAACATCGCATCCAACGGGCAAGCCCGTTGAAGAGATGGGTACCATCCGTCGTGGGAGCCAGTTGGCTCAAGGCCGTCTGAGCATTTCACAGCCTTTGTTCTGTTGTCTCTTCAGCGTCTCTGCTTGAATGGGAGCACCGGGCAAGAGGTGATCATCAATTCCGGCCTGGAGACCGTGGAGGCCTTGGCTTTTGAACCCCTCAGCCAGTTACTGTACTGGGTGGATTCTGGTTTTAAGAAGATTGAGGTACGTGTGTCCCGTGTTGTCCGTAGTTAAGAAAGTGGAGGTGCACCTGAGGCCGGGGCCACGTTCGACACTGAGGTAGGAGCCAGCGTGTCCGACTTGTCTGGAAATTCCTTGAGAATTCCAGAGAAAGGACCCGCTGAGCCTCTGGAGAGGGAAGAAAAGGGGGACAGTTTCAGAATGCTTACTCTTTGTCATGAAGAGTAAGGTGTTGTAGAGGCCATTTCATACCCCATGTGGAAATGGGGGGCCTGAGCGCATCAGACATAGATCTCATTAACTGTCCCGAAGGGCTGTGTTTTGGCTAGCAGCACGTGGTAGTCACCGTAATGATCACCATCACAACACCATAGCATTATTACAGTGCTGTACCATCAATGCTCTAGTGGTCGTGGTCGACTAGGGTCATGAACACCAGATCATGATCACCATCGTCATTATTAAAGACAATGAGAACTTCCTATGTGCCAAGCCCCACTGGAACCACTTTGCATGAGTTATGTGATTTACTTCTCACAATAACCCTGTTAATAGTGGGTACTTTTTATTTTTTAATATTTTATTTATATTTGAGAGGGCAAAAGAGAGACAGAGGATGAGTAGGGGAGAAGCAGAGAGACGGAGACAGAATCTGAAGCAGGCTCCAGGCTCTGAGCTGTCAGCACGGAGCCCAACACGGGGCTCAGACCCACAAACCAGAAGATCATGACCTGTGCTGAAGTCAACTGACTGAGCCCCCCAGGCGCCCCAACCATGGGTACTCTTACTATCCCCGTTTACCTGTCCGTGCCTTAGCTGCCCAAGGCAACGTGAGGGTCAGAAATGGCCTCTACGACACCAAAGTCACACTCAGCTTCTGGACATCCGCGCCCCTCTTTGTCCTGACCATGTGGAGACCTGGTGTGGGGGTGACTGGGAAGTGCAGGAGAGGCAGGGAAGCCCAGAGAGTTGGGAGAAGTTGCGAGATGAAAACCACAAGGCCGGGAGCCAGACCCGGGTTGTCTTTATTCTGGAAGCTGCGTGACTCAGGCAAGTTTCTTATCCACTGAAGCTTCAGTCTCTTCGTCTGCCAGACGAAGGTTCATTTATCCACTCGGGTTTGACAGGTGCTTTTTCTCGCACGCTTATGTGCCAGGGATGGTTTGAGGTGGCAAAGAGACAGTAGTAGGCGAGACGCACAGGTTCCTGTTGTGATAGAGATTAGATTTTACTGGAGGCGGCGAACTAATGAAGAAAGAAGTCTGTCAGTTCTGTCAGCGATGTGTCCTTCGGAGAACGTCTGGGGGTGGGGGGCGCAGTGTGATCGTGTGACTGCACCGTCAGGCGGTGTGACACAAGGTGGGCGGCAAGGTCTTGAGGGTGTGACCCCTGAGCCGAGCCCTGAGGACACGGTGAGTGGCGTCCACCCCACAGTGCGGCTGGGGGAAGCGGAGAAGATGCCCGGGGCCTGGTCCATACTGAGTAGCATGTCGGAGTTCTTGTTTCTCTCCTCTGATGGTGTGTGGTCAGCACTGTGCCAGGGGCCGGGAGGACGCGGTGTGGCGTGAACACCCACACTCTCACAGCGTGCAGCCCGCGTCCTGTTTGTGCAGAACGGTGAGCGGAGTCCCCGACAGGAAGTGCCCAGGCTCGTTGGTCAAGGCAGGTCAGAGGAGTTAAGCCGAGGAGCTGGGCCTGGAGGGGAGACGTGAAGGAAAGACACGATTTGGTCAGGGAGCAGAGGACAGGCCCAGGAGGGGATATGGTGAGGGCCGACGAGGAGGGGGAGCACGTCAGGCTTGGAGAACCCCGAGAAGGCCGGTCTCACTGAAGTTGTGGAGGCTGAAGTGGAGGAGAGAGAATGTGGAGGAGAGAGAACGAACAGTCTGCGGAGACTCTTTTTTTTTTTTAAGCATTTATTCAGTTTTTAAGAGACTGAGATAGAACACGAGCAGGGGAGGAATGGAGAGAGGGAGATGTGGAATCCAAAGCAGGCTCCAGGATCCGAGCTGTCAGCATAGAGCCTGACACGGGGCTTGAACTCACGAATCGCGAGATCGTGACCTGAGCCGGAGTCAAACACTTCACCGACTGAGCCAGCCAGGCGCCGCCTGTGGAGACTCTTTATTTGTAAGGCGGGGACATTGAGAAGTTGTTTTGTGGACAGTGTAGGAGCTACTTACTGGTAGCTCTGGAGCCTGGAGTGACACAGGGGGGTTACTTTGTGCAGAGCTTCACGTACAGGCAGCAGCGTCAGACTTGTCCTGTGAGCCAGAGGAGGGAACAGCCCATTCCGACCCGATGCAGGGCGGGTCTTCCCTGCAGGGGAATCCGGCAGCCAATGGGGCGCATGTCTGTGGGCAGCAGCCCCACAGGAAGCTGTGACGTGGGCCGTTCAGGGAGCTCACATCCACCTTGGCCTTCCACCCACGGCTTCCATCCCCCCTTTTCTTTGTCAGGTCGCTAATCCAGACGGTGACTTCCGACTCACAATTGTCAACTCCTCTGTGCTCGATCGGCCCAGGGCCCTGGTCCTCCTGCCCCAAGACGGGTAAGTGGAGCCCCAGAGGAAGTCACACGTGTTGGATGCTGCAGCAGAGAGATTCTCCTGCAAATGCAAACTGCTGGCCGCAAACTTGTTTCTGAGGATGATGGTCGAAATGATCTGTTGACTTCTGAGTTCTGAAACCAGAGCTCAGTCCTCTGGTCAGGTAACGCCACTCCATTTTCATTCACCAGCGTCACAGTCTCTGCACCCAGATGCCTCACATCTGTGGGGTGTTTCTCCAACAAAAGGTAGTATTGGGAGAAAGTCTCTCCATCAGACATAGTCAGGCCTGGTTGGATACTGGAAGGATCTTTACCTGGAGTTTGAGGCGTGATGCAAACATTTGATCCTTTCCATCTCTTTCCTGGGGCCCCCCATGCCCCCTGCTTGGGTGGGTTTTCTTACTAACAATTTGTATGCACCTGGGAAATGCAAAGGTGCTTTTCATTAATCTCTTAACTTAAGGAAACACAGCTAAAAGGAAAATCTGGATTAGGTTTTGTTTTTTTTTTAATTTTTTAATGTTTTATTTATTTTTGATACAGAGAGAGACAGAGCATGAGAGGGGGAGGGGGAGAGAGAGGGAGACACAGAATCTGAAGCAGGCTCCAGGCTCTGAGCTAGCTGTCAGCATAGAGCCCGACACTGGGCTTGAACCCACGATCACGAGATCATGACCTGAGCTGAAGTTGGCTGCTTAAACTGGCTGAGCCACTCAGGCGCCCCTGGATTAAGTTTTCAATCCTTCTGGTATTTATGATGGAGAATTAGAGCTGTTGTTTAAGATAAAAAAAATACATGTGCTTAAAATATATATGTGATCTTAAAAAACAGATATAATCCTGTTTTTTAAGATAAAAGATATATATGTGCTTGATTAAAAACATTACAAGAACGGACGTTTATGAAATGAAAAATATTTGTTTTCTCTTTTCTCACTTTTAACGTTTCTCGCCCACACTTTCTAGGGTAACCATGATTAGTGGTTTCTTGTGTATCTTTCACAATTCTTTTTTACCTGTGTACAAGCGTATATCCTTAAAACACATCTACACGCTCATGCGTCAAACAGAAACGTAGGCTATTGCTGTTCTGCACGTTTTGAAAACAACGCGGTTTGAAGAGGATGTTTTTCATGTGAGCACTTGTAGATATTTTAGGCTTTATAACACTCTTGTGTGTTTACCACAGTCTGTCACTTTTCTCACTTTCTCTACGCATTTTGGTGTGTAGACATATATACCCACCTAAAAGTGTGTACATAGACCTGTGTGATACATATAGATGTCCACGTACATGTATATTCTTGCCGGTAAGAACAGTGCCATGATGAACATCTTTGTACCTTGTCGTCACGTAACGTGATTATATCTGTAGATAAATTCCAGTAAAGGAATTGCTGGGTCAGGAAGTTAAGGGGTCTTATCAATTACAGATGATAATAACAATGCTGAACTCACTGGCCTCGTGGTTGTCAATGGGCTTCTTATGTCTTTGGAGTAGAATCTGACCCCCCTCTTTCCCCAGGTCCGATGTGATATGCGTTCTTTCCCGGTTTTGACCAGGGTGATGTTCTGGACAGACTGGGGGGAGCTAAAGCCTGGAATTTATCGGAGCAACATGGATGGTTCCGCCGTGCTGCGTCTTGTGTCTGAGGACGTGAAGTGGCCCAACGGCATCTCTGTGGATGACCAGTGGATCTACTGGACAGATGCCTACCTGGACTGCATCGAGCGGATCACCTTTGACGGCCAGCAGCGCTCCGTCATCCTGGACAACCTCCCCCACCCCTACGCTATCGCCGTCTTTAAGGTGGGGCCTCCTTTGCTCCCCGCTGGGGCCGTCTCTTAGAGCTGGTGAAGAGCGTGCTGAGGTGAAGAGCTGCTCTTGCTTCTGCAGAGGTGCCGGTCTGACTTCTAGAAGACCGGCTCAGTTCCTAATTTGAGACCGTTTCCTTGAGTGCATGTGGAAGGATGCCAGAGTTACCCGGGGTCTGGGCTGCTCACTGTTAGCATTTCAAGAGATTAAAGGTTGAGGTTGTTTCACGTTTGCCTTTCAGTGCCAGGAATTGGGGCTCTGTGTTCTCATCTCTTGTGAGGCTTGTCCCCCTCAAGCCCCAATGGCTTCACGTGAGCCCTGTACCTCCTGTGTTGCCCATTCGCTTCTGCTTTGAGTCTAGAAAACAGAACGGGCAGTTCTTCCCTGACATTGGCAAGCAGACGGCGAACTGAGGGCTTGGGCCGTGGTCACCCTAAATGCTTACTGGGTAGTTTCCTTCGGGCAGCACCTTCCGTGCGGCTCTTTGGTGGTGAGGTTTGGATGAAACCACTGCCTTGCTTTTCAGTGGCATCTCGATGAGGCGGGCCCTTCCCCAGTGAACATTAGGTGTCCCCAGTGGGGGCAAACCCCTGTTCTCATGGAGGGTCCAGAATGGGAGACCCAAGGAGCTGTGCTAATGAGCAGAGGTTTTCTCTTCCAGAATGAAATCTACTGGGATGACTGGTCACAGCTCAGCATCTTCCGAGCCTCCAAATACACCGGCGCTCAGATGGAGATTCTGGCGAGCCAGCTCACGGGGCTGATGGACATGAAGATTTTCTACAAGGGGAAGACAACTGGTAAGGCCGTGTCCCCTGCTTCATCTCTCTCTCTGCCTCTCATGGAGCTCTAGAAAGGGGCTGGGCGTGGGCAATCTCCGCTAAGACGGGACCTGCCAGCCTGCGTCTCCATTGTCACGACAACATGCACATTATTTAATTTCTTCCTAATGACATCTTAATTTCTCTGCTAATGGAACACACACAGCTGGAAGACAGCAGCATGTTCTTGCCTGCCTCGCGTGTGATCCTTGGTGGGTAATTAGACCCCTGCCTTCGGCCCCTGACTGATGGGTGGAGTGGCTTCCATTGTGGCTGGAGTGTCCCCAGCGTGCGCTTAATCCCTGCCTGGCAGCCTGACAGGGCCCAGCGCTGGGCTGGCTGTGCAGATGCTTGCTGCCTCTTGACGGGAGTCCCGTCTTGTGCTCTGGTCAGGCTCACTGAGCACCCTGCCTCCCTTGTGGCGCTCGGTGTCATTCTGTGATGCATTAATGAATGCGTCCTGTCTTCAACTCTTAAGCCCCACAAAGGAGGCCATCGTGTCTCTTTTTTTTTTTTCTTCCTTCTGGCTTCCACAGTCTTGCCACTGCCTAGAACTTCGTAGGACTCAGTACTTGTTGCAAGGGGTCGTGGGAAGGGAAGAGCTGTCAGCGGATGGGGACAGCAGCTGTCTTCCAGGTTGTCGGCGGAGGCTTCAAGAGCTGCTCGCTCCCTGGGACCCGCTGGCCCTGGAGACCGAGACTCTTTGACAGAAAGCCTCCTTCCTTCTTTCCTGCCCTTTCCTTCTGTCTGCCACCCCGTACTGTTGGCTCTCTAGGAGAGAGAGCAGGGTGCTCTGGGAAGAGTAGCCCCTTTAAGAAGCGCCCCGTTGATCTCAGTGGGATTACATAGCATCCCGGGTCTGCTGACTCTCCTTTGTTGACATACTGCTAGGTTTCCTGGTTTGAACTAGAATGTTGACATTGTGTGGTGGGTTCTGGCTGGCCTCGTGCTAAGAAGATTGTCAAAGGGAAATAATATGGTGACAGATACCATTGTTATTTGGGGGAGACCAGGGAAGAGAGCATTGAGAACACCCTTAGAAAACCGTAAAGAACGCTGGAAATGTAAGTCTGTATTCTTGTTCTGTCTTTGCAGCTGACCCATGGCGTGGGCGGGGGTGGTATTGTGATCCCTGGATCATAGATTAGGGAACAACGTCTTAGCTTAGCTGTGAATTCACTCCCTCAAAGGTCCCTGGCCGGTCTAGGAGCTGGGCTTTTGTTCCAGTTCTGCTGCCTGTTTTAAAACAGGGAGAGATGAAGGACTCAGCTTCTCAGCTCCAGGGGCCGAAACTCGGGGCCTTTGTCGGATGGAGGACCCCCACCCCTACTGATGGGGACCACTAGCCAGCCGAGTGAGTGGCCAGCATCCCTCGGGATTAGCACGCGGTCCAGAAAGCAAGTCTTCCCTTTCGACAAGCCCTTGCAAGTGTGTGTTTGGGGAGCACATGGCGGTGTTCAGATGAACCAGTGACCCTTGGGCTCCCCCCCTCTGGTCTCCGCTGGTCGCTTGCTTCATTCCAGCTGATGTGCAGTCACAGCCAGGTCCTGGAGGATGGGGGGTGCTGGGGGAGGGGGTTTGTGGTCCAAGCACGTGCACAGGCGGTGTCCTGGGTCTGTGCACACAGGCCTGCCAGCCTCTCCGTAGGCGTGATTTCCCCTTTGTGCCTCAACGAGCCCCCCTCATTTAAACAGTCCAGAGCAATTCTGGGGAGTCTGGCTGGGGTCTGGGCGGAGGAGATGTGTGCCGGTGGGTAGCATACAGACTCAGGCCTGCGGCCTCAGGACCAGTGACTGCTGTCTCTTTGCTCCTTCCTCTGTTTGCCTTTGGGATTCCCTTTTCCTCCTTTGTATGAGCAGGGTCCTTGCAGCCGACCTCCTGCCCACAGACACAGGGCCAGAGAAGCAAGTCTGTGATCTCTCAGATGGGCTGGTTTAGGTTAACTGAGCACCTCTGAAATGGCACCTGGGTGCCAGCACTGCCTGTATGCAGCAGGTGCCTATTGGCCTTGAACTTGTTTGCTCTAACCTGTCTGCTTTTGTGGACCCTGTTTTGGATATTCCTGACCTCTGGTGCTCGTCAATCTTTATTATTTTTGTCGTCGGCTCGTCTATGAGCCGAGGATAAAATAATAATAGAGATAATAACCTACATTTACTAAGGGATTCCTGTGTTACCAGCACCACACTAATATGCTTTGTGCTTTTGGAATGACCTCAGTTAACCTTCCCCAAATTCTTGTGTACTATTAATATTTTCAGTTTGTAGACGAGACTGTGAAAGTCAGGTTCGTGCTTCTACACCATATGTATAGTTAAGCTGTAAGAATTTGTGCTACGGACTGATTCACTTCCAGGCTTGACTTCAGCAAAACTGTTAGGCTCTGCACCCTCTATCATCTGTTGTTGGAATAGCAGTGCCCTGGTATATGATGGTGATATGCAAGTACTAGATGGTGTTTTTTTTAATTTTTTAAAAATATTTATTTATTTTTGAGAGAGAGACAGAGTGTGAGTGGGGGAGGGTCAGAGAGGGAGTGACACAGAATCCGAAGCAGGCTTCAGTCTCTGAGCTGTCAGCACAGAGCCTAATGCGGGGTTCGAACTCACGAACCGCGAGATCATAAGCCAAGGTCAGATGCTTAACCAGCTGAGCCACCCAGGCTTCCCCGGAAGTACTAGATGTTGACTGATTTTTGTCTGTGATAAAATTTTAGTTCACTCAGAACATTTGTCCCCTTTGGGTTATTTGGTTATAAAGAGACGCCTTTCTTGATCTTTGTACCTGATTGATTTTTATGTAGTGTTACTGGAATTTATTCTTCATAAAGAGTGCTTTTTCTTTAAAGAGCTACTTTACAAGGCTGTTGACTTTTCCGTTGATTTTGCAATGGATTAAAATACTCTGGAGCTCTTGGAATGCTCCTTCAGAGTCTCGGTAAGCTAAGGCTTTTAAATATCTATAGGGAGGGCACATACTCTGGGGTGGATTTGACTTTGGTAATTGTCAAACAGATGAGAATTCAGCCAGATCATAGCCACTTCAGTCTCCTCCACTGGTCCTGGAGGAATCTTCTAAAGAGCAAATCTGAATATGTTCTGAATCCGCCCAGTGAAGACCTCGTGGGGCTGTTTGGTCTTCAAAGGGGACGTCTTCCCTTTTGTCCACTCTTTACATCAGATCGAGAGTCCATCCTGGCTGCCTTGCCCCAGCAAGACTGGGGCCTCCTGTGTGGAGAGTCCGTGGCTGCGTTCTGGTGGAATTCTGCTGAATATTCACTCCTCCCATGCTCTCCTGGGTTGGCTGTATGGCACCCCATGTGCTTCTGCCCAGCCTACCTCTCGGGGTCAGTGACCCATCTGCTTGCTTTGGGGTTTGCCTCTGGACACTGCCTCTCTGACTGTATACAGCTCTGTCTAGAACCCCATTTTGGGGGCACCTGAGTGGCTCAGTCAGTTAAGCATCTGACATCAGCTCAGGTCACGATCTTGCGGTTCAGGAGTTCGAGCCCTGCTTCAGGCTCTATGCTGACAGCTCAGAGTCTGGAGCCTGCTTCAGAGTCTGTGTCTCCCACTCTCTCTGTCTCAAAAATGAATAAACGTTAAAAAAAAATTAGGACCCCATTTTGGGTTCAGTGCTTCTGGCTCTTGCTTCCTCGGGTAGGAGCATCTGCGCCACATGTGAAAATGTTAGTCGTGTTATTTTACAGACGTAGCCCATGTGACAGCATCATCCTGTCCTTGAGTATTTTTTCAATATTCTGTTACCGTTCTGTTTCTTGGAACACTGAATGCCATGTTGTCGTTTGAATACAAAGAACATGTTCCGGATCCTTATGGAGTTGTTTTTCATTAGCATCAGCTCTGTGTTCCTCCCTAGAGCCTAGAACATACGCGTTTCAACAAAAGAACAGTCTCTGTTCATGGAATAGATCAGGGTGAACTGATCTCTGATATTTCTGCTCTAGTCAACTGGTAACTCTGCTGTGGAAACTCCACCTTCAGAGTTGGTTAGGTATTTGTAGAACCCTTTTGAATGTTTATCATGTGGATTCTCCTCTGTGCATGTGTGTATTTCGTATATTTGGTAATGCTCTGTGTTCTCTGGTCCTTAGCATCTAAACAACACCTGTGCTGTATTGTCGTGACTTTTATTTTTATGCATGTGCCAGTTAAACACTGCTCGAGTGCCGACATGTCCCAAACTACTGAGCGTATCCCCACCCATGGCAATATCAGCCATCATTAATGAACCTGTTTTCCAACCTGCAGATCAGTATGGGCAATAACATGGCTAAAATCTTCCCGCACGGGAGCAGATTACCTGGATGTGATTGTGGTGGGCTTCTCTGTCCGTGACATGGCACAACTGTCATCAGCTGAGTTTTATCAGAGCATTTATGTATATTTCCCCCAAGTTCAATGATGAATAGCCACAGCCGAAAGAACACGCTTGGATTTCGTAATTTATGTGGCTTTTATGTTGCTCTGTGTTGTATCGTGTTTCCAGCTTTTACCAAGGGGTGTATGCATCCTCTTGCCTCCTCCAGGAAGGATGTGGAGGGCAGGAAAATCCGTCTTCCATCACTGTTCATCCACAAAGGTTCTTTCTCCCAAATTGCAGTAAAGGGTTTTATGGACTTTTCTCTGGCACTCTGCGGAAAGCTGAACCAGAGAAAAGACTGGAACTGGGGATAGGTCAACATTAACTTGTTCTTGTGTGGATTTATTGCATGGCAGGAAGGCCTGAGGCTAATGGGCACTGTCGTTGTCTCTTCATTCGGCGCGGCTGCTGCATGGGGTGCAGAGGAATTGAGAAGCAGAGACCCGGATGTTTGTCTAGGTCCTGTCATTCCTCAGGTGTATGTTCTCGTGAAGGGCTTTGGGGTCAGAGGAGCAGAAACCCACTCAGGCTAACTCAAGGAAAAGTGCTAATGAAAACCTAAAGGGAGGTTATAAGGAACCCAAAGGGAGGAAATGGAGGTGAACCTTGTGGGGACAGGTGCGGGGAATGGTAAAGCCACCGCTTCTGTCCCTCTCTTTCCTTCTCCCCATAAGGCCCTGGTATGGTCCTTCCCCTCCCCTCTGGAAGTCCGTATTCTCCCAACTGCCTCTCTGGGGTCTGCTTCTGCGCAGCTTTGCCCTGCCTCCCCTTTGACACCCACACCACGTGACTTTTCTCCCGGCTCAGGCTCCCCAGTGACTCTGTTGTTTTTCTATCTCCCCAATTCCAAATCCCCAGGAGGAACAGCGGATGGCCCCGTGTGGGCCCGGCCCCGAGCACAGGCTGTTGGCGAGGTTCGAGCCCCTGCACTCGCCTCTTCCCCCTTTCTCTCTTCCTGAGCTTCCCGCCGTCGTGTCTGTCCCACGAGGAGGTTGTGTTGACGTCGGTCCCCGTTTCGTGTTTGTTAACCTGGACGTGGCCACTGATTGTCTTCTGTCCAGGAAGCAACGCCTGTGTGCCCAGGCCGTGCAGCCTGCTCTGCCTGCCCAGGGCCAACAACGGGAGGAGCTGCCGCTGTCCAGAGGGCGTGTCCAGCACTGTCCTCCCGTCCGGGGACCTGATGTGCGAGTGCCCGCAGGGCTATCGGCGGGAGAACAGCACCTGCATCAAAGAAGGTGTGTCCCTCTTCTTTTCTACCCTCCGTCCTCCTTCCCTCTCCCCTGCACCCCCCCAGTGCTGGCTGTTCCCCCACATTGTTGGGTTATTGAAAATGCCACAAGAAAGAATAAAATCCACTAGATACGTACAGACATCCCAGCTCAGGGTCTAAGACCCGTGGTACGTCAGTCCTCATTGGGAGTCCCTTCTTTGCCTCCTTCTTTATCTATTTAAAAAAATTTTTTTTTTAAGTTTTTTACTTACTTTGAGATAGAGAAAGAGCAAGCGGAGGAGGGGCAGAGAGAGGGAGAGAGGAGAGAGTGAGAATCCCAAGCAGGTTCCGCACTATCCACACAGAGCCTGATGCTGGGCTCAAACGCAGGAACCTCAAGATCAGGACCTGAGCTGAAGTCAGACACTTACCCAGCAGAGCCGCTCAAGTGCCCCAAGCCTCTTTTTTTTTAATGCTTATTTTTTTTGAGGGAGTGGGGAGAGGCAGAGAGAGAGGGAGACCAGGGGATCTGAAGCAAACTCCATGCTGAGAGCAGTCAGCCCGACTTGGGGCTTGAACCCATGAACTGTCTGTGAGATCATGACCTGAGCTGAAGTCAGACGCTCCACCAACTGAGCCACGCAGGAGCCCCCTCCTTCTGCCTCTTCCTCCCCTCATCCACCCTCCACACATCTGGGTTCTCAACTTTTCCTGCTTCTTGTAAGTTGGACTGAACCTGGCTTGGAGAAAGGACCAGTTGGACCCCTTCACAGCTCTCCTGGGCTCACCAGCAGCTCTTCCCACACCCTGCCCCCTCCCCAACACCAGCCTGGAAATGTCCAGAATGCTGAGAATGACGTTGCAGAGGGCTTGAGGGCTCCCACCATGGCCAACTGGCTGTCGCAGCCTTGTCCACTCTTTGAACGTGAATACATAGATTCTAAAATGTTTCCTCTGAAAACTGGCCTTCATTTTTCTTTCCTGTCTAATTTGTACCCTTACCACCTCCGCAGTCCTGTCCCCAGTCAGTGAGGGGAAGCTCTGGAAAGGGGCCCTGCCAGGAAATGTCCGAATCCCTGTATTTTCATTCCCAAAGTTATATTTGCTTTGTAATCACGACCTGCCTCCTCAAAGCAGCCTCTTAGTCCTGGGCAAGGGAACATGCAAAGTGGCCTTAGGGTTCCTCTTCCATAAGAAATACAAATGGAGGGGGCGCCTGGGTGGCTCAGTCGGTTAAGCGTCCAACTCTTGGTTTCGGCGCAGGTCATGATCTCATGGTTTGTGAGTTCCAGCCCCGCGTTGGGCTCTGCGCTCATCGTGTGGAGCCTGCTTGGGATTCTCTCTCTCCCTTTCTCTGTTCCTACCCTCTTCACTCCCTCTCTCTAAAAATAAATAAATACACTTAAAAAAAAAAAAGAAATATAAATGGAAAAAAGATGACCCCCCTTCTTAGACATGGGAGATTCTCTTTCAGGCTCTGGACATCCTCTTAAAGCTGTTTTAGAAAAAATAAAGTTAACGCTATCTTAACCAAGAGGAGAGGGAAAGGCTTTTCTGTCTTTTCCATTAGAATGCCTTTGGCTATCCAAACAAGAGGACAGTCATCACGTGTTCTTGACTCAGTTTACTGAAAAACACATTCTTTTTTACTATGTGTCGTAGGTAGAAAAAAATCCTCGGAGTATTACGTATCCTTTGGTACCTACTTGACTGAAAAACTGAAGATCTATGAATATACATAATAGTATTTACAGAATACATAGTGCTGTACGTTGACCAACTATGTATGTTTTCATGCTGTGTAGACATAGTCCCTTAAGCAGTTCTTTGGAAAATTAGGATTTTATAATGTTGATGGCTAGTATGTATCTACCCATCAGACCCAACCTGCAGTGTCCTTTCTCATGATTGTAACCACCCCCAGCACGTCTCCAGCCGGCCTCTTGTTCCTTAATTGTCACTGAAAGAGGAAATAAGGAGGCGTCTGTAGTAGTGCAGGTGAGCTGGGCACCCCTCTCTCTCCCTCTTTACCTTTTAAGGCGTATTCGTTGAGGAAGAGAAATGGAAACTCAAAAGAGAGTCTTGCGGTCCAGCAATAAGAATAATATTGGTTTTGTTTCCTCCTCTGCCTCCCGCCACCGGCCAGAGAACACCTGCCTCCGTAACCAGTACCGCTGCAGCAACGGGAACTGTATCAACAGCATCTGGTGGTGTGACTTTGACAATGACTGTGGCGACATGAGCGACGAGAGGAACTGCCGTGAGTCTTCCAGCTTTGGCCAGGGGTTCCCGGGGGCTACACGTTTGCAGTTCCCGGCAAGGCTGGTCAGCTCCTCCCGGGTGGGGGCCTGCTGTCTAGGGGGCTGGCTGGTGGCCCCATGTGATTGGTGATGTCCATTCAGGCTGGTGGGGCTTGGAGAACGGAGAAAAACATGTCCCCGCCCCCTCTGAGCTATAGGTTCTTATTTAAAACCCAACCCCCACAGGCAAGGGAGCTGCTTGTTACAAGGCCTTAACCAAGAGGCATCACATGGCCGAAGTTGAGCTGTTTGGGGCGTCGGGCAGCCTGGGCTGTAGCTGCGGGCCTACCCCTGTGATAAAGCTGTTGACCAGGCCCCATTCCTTGATATGTAAATTCAACCTTCAGCCTTTTCAGAAATCTGGAACAGGTTTTACTTTGTATGTCCCTCCAATCAGCGGACATCAGCTGGCCGCCAGGCTCTAGAGGGATCGTCCTAATTGATTGAGGACGCCTGGTTTGGTTTGGGACGTGGGGCCATTGCTAGGTGTGCTTGGAAACATCATCTTCGGAGCACATACTTTCTAAGGTTAACAACTAAAATACAGGATTCTGTTGCGCAGGGTTTAAAGACAAACAACTACATATCATGGGTAATTCATTTGCTGCCCATTTTTAATTTGTAACAGCATCAACATTACCTCATAAGGAGGTGCTTTGCCCTCTGACAGTGAGTAATATGTTCATGCATTAACGCAGCAGGGATCTGTTGAGGACTCCTTTGTTCTGGCCTCTGAGCGTGGCCTGGGATATCAGGGGATCAGGTGGACGTGGAGTTTATAGTCTGTAGCGGAGTTGGAAAACTAGAGAGGGAGTTACAGTGGCACCAACGAGTGGTGTCATGGGGAAGTGCCATGTGCATCCAGGAAGGGGACACAAATCAGACTGGGTAGGTGTTTATGGAGAGCCCTGAGGAAGGGTGGGTAGAGGTGAACCAAGCAGAGGTGGAGGGAGCGTCGTGGTGGGCAAGAGAGCAGCATGTCTGAAAGCCCGGGGGTCAGAGGGCACGGCGTGGGGCATCGGTGATAGGAATGGAGAGTTGGCGTAGTGATGGTCCCCAGAGCCATGAGGGCCTGTGGGCTTTACTCAGAGGAGCAGTTGGGACCCATTGAAATAACAAGATAAGGTTTTTGTCTTGGAAAAGTCAGGACTGGAGAATGCACTGGAGTGGAGACGACCAGGAGTCGGGAAGCCAGACACAGTCTGAAGGCTTCTCTTTCAAATATTTCCCCTTTAGGAAGCTCACTTGCCATTTTGTGCTCTAAGAACAGGTGGATGCGTGCCTCTTGGCTCCAGGTACTCATCTGGCCCCTGGTGGACGTACTTAGCCACGGGTGGAGCCTGTGCCCCGTTCCCATGCTGTTCCATCTGGAGAGTAAGCTTAGAAGCAGTCAATTCACTGACAAAGCTACATATTGCCCTTGCTGGCTTATCGGAGGTCATTTACTAAACCTTTTCTTAACGATTTTTCAGTACCTGCCCTCCACAGTCAGGGAAAAGAGCTTACTGAATGGCAGATTTGGGAAACCATTAGGCTGTCGGTGTGTTTTCCCTTTGCTTTGCTACCAGAGTCTCAGGAAGGTGTGGGTGTGGGGGCGAAGAGCCAAAGCTCCTTATAAACAGTAAACATGAACCACAGTGGAGCCTGCCCTGGAAAGGACCTTATGACACATCGGGGTGCGAGAGGAGGTGCCTCTTAGAATTAACATGTTGCATGGAGATTGCCAAGGTCATGATTAGGCTTGGTAGAAATAGATTCACGCGAGACGACCCTGTGTCCAGAGACGGGGATGCCACCCTGGGCTTTGGTGTCTCCTAGAGGGATATGCGGGGATCTTGTGCTGGTTCAGGGTTGGGAGAGAAGGACCTCCCTCTGCATTCAGGACTGACGCCCTCCCTGCCCAGCCCGTGAGCTCTGCCGCAGCCTCACAGGCTTCCAGAGACTTCACGCTTCTCCTCTGGGTCACTTAGGCAGCCCAGGGACCCGCCCTGCTTTGGTGTCGTCAGCTGGGATTGACCTTCCGGGGACCATGGGGCTTACTTGCTGCTCTGCTCCCTCTCTGTTCATCCCACTTGGCCCAAGTCCCGACGAGTCAGATGTGACAGAGGGGAGGGGTGCCAGGGGACCCAAGAGAGTGGTGCATGTCTGTGCCTGCTCGAGCAGCTCCTGTATCAAGGAGGAGGAGAGGCATGCTTATCCTGACGGCAGAGGCGCCCTGGCCGCGGGCAGGGCTTCAGGAAAGGGGCAGGCCGTGGCTGGGCACTGCTGTCTGGGAACATAAACGCAGCATCCCGTCTCAGCTGCCAGGGAAGGGAAGGGGCGTGGCGGGGAGGCATCTTGTCACTTCATCTCCCTCCTGCACACACACACTCCTGTGCTGGGTAGCTGTCAGGAGCTCTGGGTTGTGACACGAATCCCCTGCAGCCTTGTCATTTTTGCATTCATCCTCTGCCTCCCACCATGAGCTCAATTACAGAGAAGAAATGGAGCCTCAAATAAGAGCTGCTGGGAATGTCTCACTGCAGCGTCGGCTTTTCATTTCACGGCACACCCCCACCCTCCACCCCAGGGTCCTGTTCTGTCACATCCTACCTTATGTGTCAGCTGCTTCTGAGAGCAGCCTTCCTCCCAAAGCCTTTGGCTGGGGTCAGGGGGCTGTGCTCACCTTCCAACAATTTCTGAGGAGGAGAGGGGGAGGAATCTCCTTCTGTACCCATCCTGATGCAGCAGGGCAGAGGAAGGATAAGGAAGTGATGTGACATTTGTTGGGAACCTCTCCTGTTTTACAGCCTATCTAATGGGCTCTGGTCCCAAACCTGTTGCGTCATTTACCTCCGTAAACCTGCCACAGGGCAGAAGTTGTGGAGAACACGGAGTGGGCACGGGACACTCAGGTTACATAACTAAGTGGTAGATAACAGAACGGAGAGATCCCCATGTAGGCTTTCTGTCTTCACAGCACTTGGCCTATTACCTTATCCTCCTCCTGCTGCGCAGGAAACCGGCTCGAGGAGGTTAAAGTTAATTGCTTGAGGCAGAGACAGAGCCAGGATTTGAATTCTTGCGCAACACTCCCCGTGTCGTAGAGACGAGGGGGGCGCCAGCTTCCTGTGCAGAATTGGGCTTCTGAATGGTAGTTTTCCGAGATGCAGGTATTTCTGCCACTTACTTAGGAAGACCCCTTCCGTGTCAGTGTGGATCGTGGGAGGTAGCCCAGCCTGTCAGCCTCCCGCCCAGCTGGGTGGTGGTTTCTTACTTTCCCAGCCCAGTTCCTATCTGGAAGTTGTCCATGGAAAGATATGCCCTTATCTACCTTGGTTGTAAATTTCAAGTTCTCATGTGATTTTGTTTTTGGTCTCTGTTGCTGCAATTAAAGTCTGCTTCCTTTTCTTTTCTTTTCTTTTTTTTTTTTTTTTTGGTTTGTTTTCCAGGGGAATGTGTGTGTGTTTTGCAGGGGGAATTAATTATTTCTAATGAGTACGTGGTCTCTCCCATTTTAGCTACTACCATTTGTGATCTGGACACCCAGTTCCGCTGCCAGGAGTCCGGGACCTGCGTCCCCCTTTCCTACAAATGTGACCTTGAGGATGACTGTGGAGACAATAGCGATGAAAGTCACTGTGGTAAGGAGATATGGTGTCCAGGAGCCCCGTCCCTGAGCAGGGGGACACCCTTGCTCCCTGGGCTGTTGCAGGTTGCAGATACAGGATTTCTTTCTTTCTTTCTTTCTTTCTTTCTTTCTTTTTTCTTCTTTTCTTTTCTTTCTTTCTTGTTTATTTGTTCATTTGTTTATTTTGAGAGAGTGCAGGTGAACAGGGTAGGGACAGAGAGAGAGGAAGATGCAGAATCCCGAGCAGGTTCTGTGCCATCAACACAGAGCCCAGTGTGGGGCTCAAACTCACATACTGTGAAATCATGACCGAAGTGAGATCAGGAGTCAGATGCTTAACCGACTGTGCCACCCAGGCGTCCTGATGCAGGATTTCTGAAAGCATCTCTGGATTTATGACATCCAGCTGCACGATCATTGTGGTAGGAATGCTTTGTTCAAAAAATAACGGACCCTGCTTTACCTTGCAGAGGTGTGAGCATGAATCTGACCGTGAGGAAGATTTCTAAACGACCGTGGGTGGTCCTTAATAGCTGTATGTGGAATAGACTTGGCCAGCACATCTGTGTGGCGGCGAGATTAGCCTCCCAGCCACACCGATCTATATCTTTGTGAACGTTAAAAACTTTTTTTTTAATGTTTATGAATTTTTGTGAGAGGGAGCGAGCAAGCGAGTGGAAGAGATACAGAGAGAGAGGGGGACAAGAATATGAAGCAGGTTCCAGGCTCTGAACTGTCAGCACAGAGCCTGATGTGGGGCTCGAACCCACAGAGTGTGAGATCATGACCTGGGCCTAAGTCAGCCGCTTAACCGACTGAGCCACCCAGGCAACCCCCCGTTTTGTGAATTTTTTTTTTTTTAAACCAGTCTAATTCAGTAAACTCGTTAGGAGCCCAGCAGATGGTAAGGAACGTTGTCTGAACTTCTGTTTCCTGAATGGAAATTTTTACATGGAGAAAAATTAGTATGTTGGAATTGCAAAGAGTGATAAGGAATTCTCTAGTTCAAGTCCTTTCAGTTTCCAATTAAATGGCCGAAAGGACTTACTTCGGGTGACACTATTAGTTTGTGTCAGATAGGAACACGGAGCCTCGTTTCCCACCCCTGCCGCCGCTGCCTGGCGCGGCCCTGCCCGGTTCACAAGGCCCATCTTAGTGAATGGCTCTGGTACCCGACTCAGCGTTGCTGACTGTGCAAGGGGGAAATGTTACACAGAGTACATGGTGCACCAGACTGGAGGGAAGTGTGAACGGAGGCCAGACGCTGACCCCAGACATCTTGTGCTGAGTCTGTGGGGCTGTGCTGGCTCTCTGCCCGCCCACGGGGCGGGTCCGGTCAGACTGTGTGTGTTTACAGACGGCCCTGCTTTTTTCACCAGCAAGCAGTTTGACCGCAGGAACTGAAATGAGGGGAGCAGGTTTGAAATGCTCCTAGCCTGGCTCTCTGAGGCATTTTGTGGGGGGATCACATCATTTCCCCTCATCTTTGTAAAAACAGGAAGTTCTGGAGAGCAGTGTGTGGGATCCAGTGCATTTCTCCCGTCTCCTCCTCAGCGTCCACAGAGGGGTGAAGGGCCCAGCTTGGTAGGAAGGAGACTCCGGGGTGTCACTCACTGGGCACACGCTTGACCATTTGGTGGCCAGATTCTCCCTTCACGAGCCCGTTCACGCCAGTGCCTCCTGAGTCCACCCCGGGGTCTTAGTCCCTGCCAGCCCCAAGCCAGGTCCTCTTCATAAGGCTCCTCAGAAATATCTGAGTCCCCAACTTCACCCTCCACTTGTCTCTTGAATGAGGTAACTCGGGGAGTCACCCTGGGCCCCAGACTTGGCCACCTCTGTTTTCACAGAATCTTTTTTTTTTTTAATGTTTGTTTAGTTCTGAGAGAGAGAGAGAGAGAGAGAGAGTGCGAGAGAGAGAGAGAGTGCGTGAGCACGAGTGAGCATGAGTGGGGGAGGGGCAGAGAGCGAGAGGAAGACACAGAATCCGAAGCAGACTCCCGGCTCTGTGCTGACAGCTCAGATGTGGGGCTCGAACTCATGAATCACGAGATCATGACATGAACCAAAGTCGGATGCTTAACCAACTAAGCCACCCAGGTGCCCCCACATAGAATCTTTAAAATTCCATTTGAGGGGCGACTAGGTGGCTCAGTCCATTGAGTGTCCAACTCTTGGTTTTGATTCAGGCCACGATCTCACAGTTCGTGGAATCAAGCCCAATGTCGGGCTCCAGGCTGACAGCTCAGAGCCTGCTTGGGATTCTGTCTCTCCCTCACCCTCTGACCTACCCCCACTCGCTCTCTTTGCCTCTCTCAAAATAAATAAGCTTAACATTTTTTTTTAATTCCATGTGAATGTTCTGTATTAAAGGACAGTCCCAGGGCCTGTACATGGTGTCGCCAGGGAGCCTGCATGCAGGTCTTGGTCAGGCTGTGCAGGTCCATTGGCCTCAGGACCCCACCTTTCTAGAGACAGCCCACCAGCCAAGGTCCCCAGAGCTCTGCCCACAGACAGTCCCCAGTTTCCTGTGTTTCAGGAGCTCAGCACTGACCTCACTTCCCCGGTCTGAGCATTGGGTACCCACTAGCCCACTTGGAGCTCTTGTTACCCCCCTTTTTGAAACCACAGACTCTGATCCCAGAAGGCTTCTGTTTCTTGAGCATTCTGCTTTCTGGGCAGTGAGTGCATCGCCCCCAACCCCCAGCCTTCCCGTCGCAGCACAGACAGTGGTAATATTTGCAGAGAGCACCAAGGTAAGTGGATAATGCTGTTCTAGCCTCGAGGCAGCCCGCGGCCAGAGTACCTCAGGACACCCGTACCCCATGTGCGGCACGCTGGGTAGAACCTGCCCCCTGCGACCTTGCATATCCCTAGTTCGAGTCCACGCTGCGTCTGGAGACTGGGGGACGGTGCGGATAATGGGTGCACCGCTAACCCCAAGGGGCTCTGATGCCAGCACGGAGTACGGCAAGGCTTTGTCCACACCGCTGTGTCTGTGGTCTTCCCTGCAGAAATGCACCAGTGCCGCAGCGACGAGTACAACTGCAGCTCAGGCATGTGCATCCGCTCCTCCTGGGTGTGTGACGGGGACAACGACTGCAGAGACTGGTCTGACGAAGCCAACTGTACCGGTCAGTGCCTCCCGCGCTCCCGCAAGGGCACCTGCCCGTGGGGGCGCCCGTTAGCCTCGCAGCTTTACGTGATCGTAAACTCTCGGCTCTGGGAAACGGGCCGCAGACGTCAGCCAGTCGGGTGCTTCTCGGAGAGCGGGGCAGTGATGGGCTCGTGCCGACCGGCAAACCGACAGCCTGCTTTCTTCACGGAGAAGGTCTTGCTGTGACAACGCTGTTAACTAAACAGGTCTCCTGGGTGACAGAGTCGGTTCACGTTCTGGCTCAGGCTTATTTCTTCTTGACCAGTAATGCACAGTTGACAGACTGGCCCCTGTCTGGGAACCATATGTTGGGTAGCACTGAACTAGCTCGTGTTTTTTAATTTTTATTATTTATTTATTTTTGAGAGAGAGAGAGAGAGAGCAAGCACAAGTAGGGGAGGGGCAGAGAGAGAGGGAGACACAGAATCCAAAGCAGGCTCCAGGCTCTGAGCTGTCAGCACAGAGCTGGACGCAGGGTTCAAACCCATGAACTGTGAGATCATGGCCTGAGCCAAAGTCAGATGCTTAACCGACTGAGCCACCCAGGTGCTCCTAGCTCAGGTTTTTGAATGGGGAGCATCAGCGAGTTTAACAGTGAAACTTTAAACTGTGCTTACACTTGTTTTGGGTGAGATTTCATGAAAAATAAAGTTGGAAACAGCATGAGACTATGAGAGAAAGGCTAGGTCGTGTGAAGAGGTAGTGTTTTCATTCTTTTGTTGAGTGATGGGTTCATTACTTTACTTTCTATGAGTGAATCCACGGGGCCCATTTACATAGTGGTGGAGCGGAGGAGAGCAAAGAATTGGGGAAGCTGTGGAGAGGGAGAAAAAAAAAAACTGATCCTGATGAGTGCATTTTCTCTGCAACTTCTAGAACTCATCACTCAGTTCTGCCTTTAAATCCCTCCAGTGATGGGGCTAAGGTAGTTTCAGGTAACCATTTCGTGGTGAGGGCAGGTCTGCTTCTAGGCTTGGCTTTGCAGGTCATTGTTACTGCATTAATGTGTCATTCACATGGAGCGGATCATTTCTCTTGTGGTGGGACTTCCCAGTCCCCTCTTGTAACCTCCCTTGCCCCTCACGTACCCTACCAGTTCCTATACTGCCCGAAGCATGCCTACCAATGTGTAAAAGCAAATAAAAAGAAGGCTGTCTTTCCAGATCCCGTAGGTAAATAGAAATCACTGTGTCATTGTGCTTTAGTTTAGATTTGGTTCCTATAGGGCAGGAATGACCTTTGACGCCTTCATATTCTCCCATTTCCCAGTACCTGGTAAGCGCCCCTGTTCAGGAACTTTTGTCGATCGGGTACTTTCTGCAGCGCTTATATGCATTTGTCTTAGTTTTGAGGTGGGCTTATGTGGCCTTAGGGAGTACATGGCTCTCCCCAAATGCCCTATTATCTCACAGGATGATCTGTGATGTTACCAAATTCTGTCCCCTTGGAAACTTACCTTGAGCTTGCCCTTTGTCCTTTCTGGTGTGATCTGTCAGTGTCTGAACCCCTGTTGTTGGGGGGAGAGGGTTGGGGAACTGCAGGAAAATGCTTCTCTCCTTGGAAAACCAAGATCCAGGAAGGCAGAGCCATGAACCCAGGAGCCACAAGTGCTGTTTGGAAGCTGGGGGTGTGGGTGGGTGATTGGTTAATAAATTAGACGGGTGTACTTGGGCTTTCAGTTTGTAAACTGCAAAATGATTGAACATTTTGTTAACACAACCGCATCAGTCAGTGTTGTGTTTCAGCGGCACATGCCAGTCCTCCGGGATGAATGACCAACTCGTTTCTGTAGGTGGGCTTGCCAGGGACTCCTGCGTTTTCTCTCTGATTTTTCTCTGGAAGGGCTATCTGGGGAAAATGTAGAGTGCTTGGTCCTCACCTGCTGCCCTGTTCCCACGGCTCTTCTTCCAAACCTACGTAAAGATGATTCTCCTTCCCCATCATCTCCGAATCGATGGTGGTCAGCTGTGGGCTCACTGGGACGTGTGGCGTGTCGCTTCATTTCCTGACCTAATAGATTAAGTCATCTGCAAAGCCAAGGAAAGTCGAGCGGGGTCGACTGACTTCCTGTCGGCCTCAGCTTGTATGCAAGGTCGTTTCTCTTCTCGTCCTTGCTTTATGCTTTCCATGGGGTTGAGTTTTCTTTATTCTCTTCTCCCCACCTCCCCAGATGGAATTTTCAACTTAAACTTGACTTCTGTTCTTTTAGCAGTCACGCTTAGACATCTTGTGTGTCTTCGTAGTAACGTCTGCCTCTCCTGGATTCCAGTCTCTGCACACGGTCCCAAGACTAATGGACTCCGTAAATACTTAGTATTTTAGTTTTACATTGAAAAAAATCTAATATCAGTCATTGTTAATATATTTTAATAACCGTTTTTCACTGCTTCTTGTATCTGATGCCTCCCTTCCGTGAACATCCTTCTCCATTTCTTGCGGCAGGAATCCGTGAGTGGTAAACTCCTTTAAGCATTTGTTTATATAAACATGTCTTTATTTTGCTTCTCTCAGTCCTGAATTCTGATGGCTCTTGGCTTCTGGGTTTGTAGTAATTTTCCGTAAGTATCGTGATGAAATCAGTCTGTTTCCTACTGGCCTCTTCTGTGTTGATTTGATCTCTCCTATCAGAAGATCTGTTCAAACAACAATCAGACACTCCTTTCTCTCTAGTTATCTGTAGACTCTTGTGGATGGGTTTGTTTTGTGGCTGGTACACGGCTTCCCCCGTCTAGGTGTGGAATTATTTTTATTTGTCCTGCTCCTGATACTCGTTTCCTTCTAGGGTCCAGGGATTTGTTTTTCATCAATTCTGGGGAATTACAGCTGGGATCTTTTCAGCTCTATTTGCTATTCTCTCTGCTTTGGTCTTCAGCAGTTACTATCAACCGTTTGTTGGACTGTGCCCTGCTGTTGTTCATAGTTCCTGTGTCTGTATCCGCTGTGTCTTTATGACTCCTTATGACTGTGCTACAGTCTCGGTTACATCCTCAGACTTCTCTTCCAGTTCATCAATTCTCTTTTCAGCTGAATCTAATGGGCTGTTTCACACATCCATTGAGCTATTTTTATTTCCACAACTATGTATACATTTTTTAGGTTTATATATCTTTGGGAGAGAAAGAGAGCAGGGGAGGGGCAGAGAGAGAGGGGACAGAGGATCCAAACTGTGCTCTATGCTAACAGCAGAGAGCCCGATGTGGGGCTCAGACTCACAGTCCGAGAGATCATGACCTGAGCCAAAGTTGGACGCTTAACCAACTGAGCCACCCGCAGGCACCCCACGGCTATAGTTTTTATATCTAGAATTTCTGTCTGGTTCTTTTCTTTATGCTTTGTGTTATTACTTTTATGTCATTAATCATTGAGGTTACATTGATATTTGCGGGTTTTTTTTTCCTTCACTCTCTTCATAATAGTCCAGTACTGTGTATTGAATCTAGCAGTGCTTTTCTACCATATTCATCCAGTCACCTCTTCTGCTTTGGTGAATAATTTCAGTCGGGTATTCCAGAGGGTCCTGCTGAGTCACAGAAGATCTGTCCCCGTCAGAGAGTAAGGTGTAAGATAATGGCCTCCATTAGTCACCAGCATCCTCTAATTTCATGGTCATTTACCCCATTAGCCCATCCATTCTTACAGCCACAGTGAATCCTGCCACATAAAGGATTCCTATTTTTCTCCCCCAGTTCTTTCATCTGTATTGAAGTCCATCTCTTCTATTCTTGTAATTAAAAAAAAAAAAAAGAATTGAATATGTATTACTTACCAGACACTCAGAGCTAATCAGTCTCTCAGAAGATGGGAAGATTCCGGAACAGAGAATGTGTTAAGCATTCCATTCATACCTGGCCACTTAACTGAAACTGTACAAACTGATGAGTCTTCCTGAGCTCAGCTTCTGGGATAGATTTTGGAGATCTGAGACATGCCTCCCAGAATGGTCATTTGGAAACTCCATTAGCACTCTGAAATTGCTTTCAATTAAAAGCGAAATGCATAAGCTGGATGCTAACAAGCAGATCAGTATGGTAATGAGCTTAGGCGACAGTATATTTTATGAAAGTGAGCAAGGCTTTGCTGAGGAATATTCTCAAAGGCTGTCAGAATCGGAAAACCAGCAGATCAAAAGTATTCCAGGCAATGGCTGTTTACTGGAGCAAAAACTCACGTGCCTTGTCCCTCCTCTTATCAGACCAGTATCTTTACAAAAGGTGTTTAATGGATGCCGAGTACCAAAGGTTGTAAAATATTGAAACTTCCTCTCCACCTGTTTGCATGCTCCACATACATCCTCGATCTTCAGAGAGACAGAGAGACCCCGGATAACAGACCACCACATGCTTTAAAGTGGTTTGAAAAATCAGGTTCTTTGTATTTCAGACTACTGCAAAAAATAGCCTCAAATTCAGTAGAAAACCTAGAGGGCATTGGAAGCCAGTTTTCCCAACCCTTGAGTAGCAGTTACCAACTGCCTTGATTGAATAAATAACTATAGTATGCACTCAGTACCCCCCTTTTGTTTGTTTTGCCTCCTCTGTTGCAAAGGTGCACTGGCCACACAGTTAAAATAACAGAGTCCGGCTATCTCGGCAATATTTTTTTATGTCAGTTGTGAAAAGGGCCGGGCCTGGCTTTATTCAGCAATAAACAGGCACACGTGGCTCTCTGGTTCAGCGGCCGAAGGGAAATCTCACAGAGAAGGGGGTTAGTAGTGTTGATTGGGTTCCAGACACTTATTCTGCATCTGAACTAGCCTTTGACCAGGGCTTTGAGAGGTTTCCAAAGGACTTCCAGGTGGCGTCCGCCCATGTTTGCAACTAGGCCGTTCAGTTATAACAATAGTTCTGTTTTACTCGCCTCTTTTTTAATCACTGTCCTGAACACCACGTACTGTTGTCTGGTAGCTATCGCTCCTGACTGTTAGACAAGTCTGGGAGGTCCTGGGACCTTCTCTTTGTGAGTCTGGATACATCTTCCGTGCTCTTTGGATCTGAGGTTTCCCACCTTTGAAATTAGGTGGTTAATTTAGAATTATAAAATGGCAGCCTTTCAGAGCTTTACGAGGGGTCTTCTGTGTCAGTGTCGATGATGAGTTTGAGGCCCCTGATGCAGTGGCTGGACCAGGTCCAGGGCCAGCCTCCTGAGCACCCGCCACCTCTCTTTGTCCCGCAGGATCTGCGTGAGTGAGTGGGTCTATGTGAGAAGAGGAAGTAGCAAAACGGAGCAGGGGCAGCACAGGCTTTGGGCTCCCACAGCCCTGGCGCCATCACTTAACTGTCTTTGTGACAATTTCTTAATCTCTCTCAGGCTGTTTCTCACCTGTAGATGGGAATCATCCTTACGTCATAGGTGATCATGAAAAGCAAATGATGTTTTTTTTGATGTGTACATCGTGCTTGTGTAACATTTACAAACCCATAGAGCCCAGCGGTCGCTTCATCTGGAGGCTGTCCCCCACCTTCAGGGTGGCCCCGGGTGCCTGGCTCCTGGCCCTGGAGGAACTCGAGCGCTCTGATCCACACCGTATGACCCAGGACTATGTCTCTTCAGTCAGCCCGTTGCGGTTGGTGGGGGAGCGGTGGTGAGGGCAGCATTGACACGTTCTCTCCCCCTTTTGCCGGCAGCCATCTATCACACCTGCGAGGCCTCCAACTTCCAGTGTCACAACGGGCACTGTATCCCTCAGCGATGGGCGTGTGATGGCGACATGGATTGCCAGGACGGTTCTGACGAAGACCCTGTGAAGTGCGGTAAATGCAAACATATCACCCTTTCCCCTGCTGCTCCTCCAGTGTCTGCTGTTCGGGAAAAGAGGCACCAGATGGGCCGGGGATTGAAATACTGCTCCGCTGTGCCCGCTCTGACACTGAAGCAGCCCTCCCGGGTCCTGTGTGGCGTTGCCAGGACGTGTAGGGCTGTGTGGTACGGTCTTCATTGTCAGGGAAGCCATTTTGCCTCATTGCTTTTCCATCACAACCTTGAAGCAAAGAGATGGAAACCAGTGAACCTGCCCAGAGTGCTAACTACAGTCACCAGCGACAGAAATGACCAGTGTTCTGCCAGAACTTAGCCAGCAGTTTCTCTGTAATAGTGTATTTGATGGCTACGAATTCTCTGTTCTGGCCCTCTGGCAAAGTGGCTTCCCATCCCCGAAGGTAGAACATTTTGAGCATAACTGATTTAGAAAAGAATTCTGAGGTTATCAGTTACCTTCACAAAATAACTAGCACACAAACACAATGTATAACATCCTCTTTTTGACCAAGTATTTTTAAGGCTCTCTCTCCTTATCCTTTCTCTGTAATGCGTGTCAGAAACAAATCCCCGTGTCTCTCCTCTGCTGGCAGCGTTCTGCTCACAGAATACTTCAGCACTCCTTGGCCACCCAGTGTGTGTTTTCCACACCAAGCGATTCTTCATACCAGCCGGGTGTCCCATGATAGACTCATTCCTTACACTGTCTTCCTTGAGATCTCCTGGGGGGGGGGTGTGGTCCCCAACACCGTCCCCGACTTCAAAGGTCAGTCACAAGCCTCAGACTGTCACCTGAACTTCTGACTGACCAGGTGTAAACCCACGTTACCACATCCCCTTCCTTGAGTTCATTGATTTGCTAGAATGGCTCACAGAATTCAGGGAAGCACATTTTCTAGTTTATTCGAAAAGTATAGAACGAACTTCCGGATGGAAGGAATGCATAGGGTAAGGTATGGGAAAGGGATGTGGTGCCTCTGTGCCCTGTCCAGACTTGTCACTCCTCCAGCCTCTCTGAGCTCAGCAACCTGACAGCTCTCTGAACCCCATACGTTTGGGGTGTTGATGGGGGCTTTATGGCACAGGCCTCTGTCTCTGTCCCTCAGCCCTTCCTGGAGGATGGGGTTGGGGTTCAAAGTTGCAAGCCCCTAACCATGGCATGGTTTTTCTGGTGGCCAGCCCTCATCCTGAAGCTATGCCGAGTCCATCCAGAGTTGTGGCATTAGAACAAAGGACACTCCTATCGCCTAAGAAATTATAAGGGTTTAAGAGCTCTGTGCCACTAACCAGGGGCAGAGACCAATATATATGTAGGTATATATTTCCTGTTACTTGGCACTGTATATTCCAGATCTTCATGGGATGGTCATTGTCTGCACGTCACCTACTCTGTCCCTCTCATGTCACAATATTAGAGATGTTTGCCTTCATCTGTCTTTTTCTCTAGTTAGCATTTTCATGGCAGATAGATATTCACGTTGGATTTCTCTGACTTAGTTTACTTAGTCGCTTCCTGATCGGGCCTGAGTGCGCTTTTAATTTTTACACCGTCCTAAGTAGTGAAATCTTTCTTTCTTTGGAAATCAAGGTATCGTTTTTCCTGAAGGTACTTCTTAGGATATGTTTTCTCGGTATGGAATTGCTGGGTCACAGGTTCTGATGTGTTTTCGTGATTCTCATTAAGTGTTGCCATGTCACATTTCCAAGTGATTACGCCCAAAGCATCTCGATCAGGAATGTAGTGTAAGTTTACCCAAGTCTCCCGTGACCTTACATTTTATCTCTTCAGTTGTTTTCACTAATGTAATGAGTGGGAGTTTGTTTCATGTAATTTTAATTTTATACTTTTTTAAAAAAGCATTTATAGTTAGTGACATTAAGTATTTCCCTGACTCATGGTACTCACTATTTCTGTGTAATGTCCTTAGCATAAATCCTAGGCATGCTGATTTTTTAGGGGATTAAAACACATTTTCTTGCCTTACACATGACCCTCCCAGAGCTATTCTTCTAAGAGCTGGGTTTGCAGTGGCCATTGACTCACGTGCTAGAACTTCCATGTAAGCCTAATGTCCAGCGACAGCTCTGTGTTCAGGAAAAAGGGTTACCTCGTACTAAGAATTCTCTGCTAAATGTATAACCTAAGATTAACATTTCTAGGACGGACTTTGTCCCAAGAGCTTTGGTTTAGGATTCCTGAAGAATTAAGATGGTGATTTCTGAGAGCTTTAAAAGACCAGGGTTTATAGTCAGGATCCGTCTCCTCCTTTTTTTTTTTAATTCATGGAAGCTTTTCTTGACAATGTATACTCAGATTTTTGAGTAGGTAACACATTTTCAAGGCTCAAAGTGGAAAAAAGTATCGTGAGGTGTGGGGTAAACATTTCTCTCCTGCTGCCAGATTCTCCCCCGTCCACCTCGGCAGCTGTGGTTGGAGACCCTTGGGGATGGTTTTGTGCGCATGCGCACATGTAAACATACCGCGTGTTCCTGCTCTGTTATATACAAGTAGTAGGCGATGCGTGTTTTGCACTTTGTTTCTTTTCACACAACTGTGTATCTAGGACACATTTTTACAGAGTGCTTCTTCAGTCCCTTTGTAACAATCAGTGCTCCAGTGTGCATATGCCAGGGTATCACAGAGTCCCCTATTTTTGGACACGTCGGTGGCTTTCAGTGTATTACAAAGAGTGTTGCAGCCAATACCCTTATACCACATGATTTTTTACTTGTGTGGGTGGATGACGTTTTTACGATGGCATTGCTGGTCAAGGTGTGCAGATATTTGTAATTGGGACAGCAGTTACCTGTTCCCCCCCTTAGGGGTGGTACAGACTTGTTCCCCCCCCCCGCTCCCCGCCCCTGACGATGGCTGTGTGTACCTGCCTGTTTCCTGTCCATCATTGCTCTCCGCTGTCGGATTGCATTTCAGAGAAGAAGTGTAACGGCTTCCGTTGCCCGAATGGCACCTGCATCCCCTCCAGCAAGCACTGTGATGGGCTCCGGGACTGCTCGGACGGCTCCGATGAGCAGCATTGCGGTGAGTCCTCTCCCCACTGTGGGGGGTGATCGTGGAAGAGGTCACAGCTCAGAGGACGCTGGCGTTAATTCGCGAGACGTTTGGGCATCGACCATCGTTTTGAACTGAACACTTATTGCTCCTACTCGCCTGTTGCTGACTATCGCTAGGGTACCATTTTGGGGTCAGGGAACCCTTTTACTGCCCATTTCCTTTAGACTCAGAGAGGTTGTCTTGGGTCACTGGTGTTCATGTCTGAATATGCTTTGCCCGGGTCCCTCCCTCCCCAACCCCAGATTCAGATATAATTCGTATGGAGCATGGCCTGAGCGTGGGGGTATTTTTTTGTTTAATATTTATTTTTGAGATAGAGGCAGAGACAGAGAATGAGTAGGGGAGGGGCAGAGAGAGAGATACAGAATCTGAAGCAGACTCCAGGCTCTGAGCTGCCAGCACAGAGCCCGACGTGGGACTCGAACTTATGAACTGTGAGATCATGACCTGAGCAGAAGTTGGATGCTTAACCAACGGAGCCACCCAGGCATCCTCTGAGCCTTTGGACCTTTAAAAAGTGCCTCGGGTGGTTGTGATGTGCAGTCTGGGTTAAAAACGGATGTAATAGTGCAGGGTTGGCAATCGAACCTGGGGTGGAAAGCCAGTTCATATGTGGCCTGTTCTATTAATGGACGTTTTCTGTAAACAGGGGCACTCCTTTGTGTGTGTCCCTGGCCTCCGGCTGCTTCCGTGCAGCATGGCGAGTGGAGTAGCCATGATGCTTAGGGCCTCCAGAACCCCAGGAGCCTGTCCCCTGGTTGGGTCACTCCCTGTTCTCCCGGGAAAACAGATCCAGTAGGATGCGTGTGTCATATACAAGAGACTTCTTTTCAGGGATCATCCCTGTAGGGGCTGACGAGTACCCAGATTTGTGGGGTAGGCCAGCAGGCTGGAGATCCAGGGACAGGCTGATGTTGCAGTTCAAGTCCAAAGGCCATCTCCTGGTGTGTCCTGCATGGCATTTTTGTCTGTGCCTGTGTCCCTGGTGTCTCTTTTTCGGAGGCCACTGCCTGCCCTGGACCAGGGCCCCACCCACATGAATTCACTGAACCCTAATGACCTCTTTAAAGGCAATTAAAAGGGGCCCTGTCTCCAAATCCAATTACACCGGGGATGAGGGCTTTTAACATGAGTTGGAGGGGGGTGGTGTACAGTTCCATCTATAACACTGGTCCTTTATAGAAAAAGTAGTAGTACAGAGTCCATATTCTTTTTTATTTTTTTTAAATATTTATTTATTTTGGTAAGACAGAGCAGAGCGAGGGAGAGGCAGAGAGACAGACAGACAGAATCAGAAGCAGGCTCCAGGCTCTGAGCTATTAGCATGGAGCCTGATGCCGGGCTCGAACTCCCAAACTGTGAGATCACAACCGGAGCCAAAGTTGGACGCTCAAATGATTGGGCCACCCAGGTGCCCCGAAAATCCATATTCTATGTGGTCATGAAGATCACGAGCATTGATGTCAGACAGACCTGGGTGTCCATTTGCTCCGCCCTCATTAGCTGTGTGCTTTTGGAAAACGTTTAGTGCTGCCGTCCCCTCTGCTCTCATTTGGAGAACAGGACAGTAAAATCTCTCATAACATCGAGAGTCGAACGTTGTACTTCTGTGTCCGGCGCTCTCGCTCAGGGCTCGCTCTTATGACAGTTACCTAAGCGCGCACGCGTCTGTCCGCGAGCCCTTCCGCAGGGCCAGCGAGGGGAACCCCGTCAGCTCCCAGTGCTCACACCTTCCCCCTCCCCGGACCCCTTCCAGAGCCCCTGTGCACGCGCTTCATGGACTTTGTCTGCAAGAACCGCCAGCAGTGCCTGTTCCACTCGATGGTGTGTGACGGGATCGTCCAGTGCCGTGACGGCTCCGATGAGGACGCTGCCTTCGCAGGATGCTGTGAGTGTGGTGGGCGGGGTGGTGCCCGAGTCACTGGCAGCGCTGGGGCTGGGCGGGCCACTCAGGCTTGCAGGTCTTGCACGAGTGTCCAGTCTTGCCCTTTCTGAAAAAGTCTTCCCTTTGTTGCTTTGGAAGTCGCGCTCTTTGGACGTTGGTGTATGTATAAGGGAAGGCGCGAAGGTCCGAGGTCTTGGCCCACATGACCCCTTCTTGTTTTGTTCACTACTGTGGCCCCATTCTGTTGTTTTTTAAAGTTTATTTATTTTGAGAGAGACAGATATAGCACAAGTTGTTGGGGGAGGGGGGTGCAGAGAGAAGGGGAGAGAGAGAGAATCCCAAGCAGGCTCCACCCTGTCAGCAGAGCCTGACTCAGGCTCGAACCCACAAACCGTGAGATCATGCTCTGGGCTGAAACCAAGGGTCAGATGCTCAGTGGGCTGAGCCAGCCAGGTGCCCCTGGAGCCCCATTCTCTGTGGGAGGTACTCTTCCTAGTCAGCTCTGGCTGCAGTCACAGAAGCCCACGGGCTTTGTGGCTCAGACAACAGAAATGTGTTTCCTGACCACTGTCCAGAGGCCACAAATCTGAGGTCAAGATGTCGGCAGGGTTGGTTCTTCTGAGGCCCTCTTCTGGGGCTTGCTGACATCTGCCTTCTCCCTCCCGTGGTCTCCCCACTGTGCCTGCCCATGTTCTGCTTTCCTTTTCTTATAAGGACACTGGTCCTGTTAGATTAGGGTCCACCTTAATGACCTCACTGTAACTTCATCACTTTTTTTCTCTTTTTAAAATTTTATTTATTTATTTATTTTTGAGAGAGAGAGAGAGCAAGTGTGAGTGGGGAGAGGGACAGAGAGAAAGGGAGAGTGAGAAACCCAAGCAGGTTCCACATGATCAGTGCAGAGCCTGATGTGGGGCTTGAATTCACCAACTGTGAGATCATAACCTGACCTGAGCTGAAATCAAGAGTTGAGTGCTTAAACTGACTGAGCTTTCCAGGCACCCCTAATTTTTATTTAATGTTTATTTATTTTTGATGGGGGGAGGCACAGAGAGAGAGGGAGACAGAACCCGAAGCAGGCTCCAGGCTCCGAGCTGTCAGCACAGAGCCCGACATAGGGCTGGAACTCACAAACCGTGAGATCATAACCTGAGCTGAAGTCAGATGCTTAACCAACTGAACCCCCCAAGTGTCCCTAACTCATCACCTCTTTAAAGACCCCATTTCCAGGGGACGCTTGGGTGGCTCAGTTGGTTGAGAATCTGACTTCAGTTTAGGTCATGATCTCACAGTTCGTGGGTATGAGCCCTGCATCGGGCTCTGTGCTGACACCTCAGAGCCTGGAGCCTGTCTTCAGATTCTGTGTCTCCTTCTCTCTCTGACCCTCTCCTGCTCACGCTGTCTTTCTCTGTCTCTCAAAAATAAAGAATTGGGGCACCTGGGTGGCTCAGTCTGTTGAGTGTCTGACTTCGACTTAGGTCATGATCTCACAGCTCATGGGTTCAAGCCCTGTGTTGGGCTCTGTGCTGACACCTCAGAGCCTGGAGCCTGCTTCTGATTCTATGTGTTCCTCTCTCTCTGTCTCTCCTCTACTCCTGTGTGTTCCTGTCTCTCTGTCTCTCAAAAATAAATAAATGTTAAAAACATTTTTAAAAAATAAATAAAATGAAGACCCCATTTCCAAGTACAGTTGCCATCTGAGCTATCGGTGGGGAGAGGCCATCAGTTGGCTTTTGCTGTCCAGGAAGCCTGTAGCTGGTCTGTCTCTGGGAGGAGGACATTTGCTCTCTCCTCTTGTTTGCACGTGGCGGCACTACTGCGAACTCACCGGCGCAGCAGTAACTGGGAACCTTGTTCCTTATCTAGCCCAAGACCCTGAGTTCCGCAAGGTGTGTGATGAGTTCAGTTTCCAGTGCCAGAACGGAGTGTGCATCAGCTTGATCTGGAAATGCGACGGCATGGATGACTGCGGTGACTACTCTGACGAAGCCAACTGCGGTAAGATCCCGGACCTTCAGCCTCCCGTCCCTAACCTCTGAGGCCTGGCCACTCCTGTGGTTAAGGCGGCCGCCCTCGGCACGCGCCCACACAGGCTGTGCCTTCTCAGCTCTAGTTCCTGCTGCTCGTGAGTGCGCCTCCACGTAAGGAACCGAGGTCCAAAGTGGCAGCCAGCAGCCCCCTGTCCCCGTAGGTGTCAGGGGTGTGGGGAGGGATGTTTGTTCCCCTTCCTGTTCTTTCCCCAGCTGGGAAGTTCACATTATGTCTAAGGAATACGATAGAGGAATTATGGTAAATATTTCAGAGTGTACATCCCTTTTTCCACGAAAAGTTAGATTCCACAGCCTTTTTTCCCCCCTTAAATTCCAGTTAGTTACCATGCAATGTATAGTCTTGGCTACAGCAATTCATCACTTACATATAAACTCAGTGCTCATCCCAACAAGTGCCCTCCTTAATGCCCATCACCCATTTCGTCCATCCCCCATCCCCTACCCTCCAGCAACCATCAGTTTGTTCTCTGTATTTCAGAGTCTCTTGTGGTTTGCCTCCCTCTCTGTTTCTTGTTTTTCCTTCCCTTCCCCTGTGTTCATCTGTCACGTTTCTTAAGTTCTACATATAAACGAACAGATTCCACAACTTAATAGAGTCATTGTCCCTGCTGGGGTATCGTCAATCGTTAGGTCACTCCTTTGGTGAAGTGTCAGAAAGTCGGGTATTATTTGTAAGATACAGAAGCCTCGCTCAGAGAAGCTCGAGTTGGGATCCAGGAAGATGGGCTTCTCTTTGTGGGTATAGATCTCCTTTGCGGCCCACCAGATCTGGTAGGGTTGCGCAGGCTGCCCCCTGGTGCAGGACCAGTGACTGACCTTGTGGCTCATCTCCCCAGAAAACCCCACGGAAGCCCCAAACTGCTCCCGCTACTTCCAGTTCCAGTGTGAGAACGGCCGCTGCATCCCCAACAGGTGGAAGTGTGACAGGGAGAACGACTGTGAGGACTGGTCTGACGAGAAGGACTGTGGAGGTGAGGGTCCCGGGGCAGCCCCCTGACCAGGACTCGCCGGCCCACTGCCGCCTCTCTGCACAGAATGTAGTTTGGTCAGTGATTGGGGGGTGGGGGATGGGTAATAACTCTCTGAGTTCTTTTCTCTACCCTCCCTCTTTGAAAATCAGTGTGGTTGGTTTCTCCCGCCCCTAGGTATTTTTCAGGCCACAGAACGTGCTGCAGCCTGGCCGCTGTAGATGTGGTCTGCACACCAGCAGCGTCCCCATCTTCTTGGAGCCTGTGAGAGGTGGTGTCTGACCCCACCCCAGGCTTCCTTTCTGAGTCAGCATCTGCATTTTAGCAAGACCTCCAGGTGCCATGTGTGCCTCACCACCTCTGAGAGGCGCTGGTGTGGAACACACGCCCGTTACCGCCCTCTCTGGTGCTCTCACGTCTGAACGAGGTCTCAGGGGTGCTGTACTTGAGTGTTCACCAGAACAGCGTTTGGCCTCAGCGCGATGCCTTCTCTCATCCTCCCTGTGCATTCTGAGTCACCTTCCCTCCGTCAGCCTGCAAAAGCACTGAGCCCCTAGTGAGCAAGAGCACACTCATTCGAATATTAGCAGGAGCGGGGGATCTGCCCAAGAAGGGGAATAGATTGCAGTCTGTTCTGATGCCCCCTCACAAATGACTTTTAGATGAGCTGCTCTTTCAGAACCGTGCCTCATGCCGGCCTCCCTAGGCCGGTGCAGTGAGAACCGTGACATCTGCACTTAAGTGTGGGGCACACTGTGGTCTGAGACCACGGCTACCTGTGACCCTCTGGGTTTTCTGGCTTGTGTTTTGTTCAGATTCACCCATTCTTCCCTCCCCCACTCCCGGGCCCGCCACATGTCTGCCCAACTACTTCCGCTGCAGCAGCGGGACGTGCGTGATGGACAGCTGGGTGTGCGACGGGTACCGAGACTGCGCAGACGGCTCCGATGAGGAAGCCTGCCCCTCGCCTGGTGAGTGCCGGCCCCGCCCTCTCCTGGGCACCTGTTCCCGTGGGGCAGACCCTCGGGGGTACGCCCTGGGCGCATTGTCGCTGGGCTCAGCGTCCCCTGCCTTCTGGGACCCTCGTGCCCAGAGGCCAGGCTGCTGCTCACCCTCCAGAGGAGGGTGACCCATGGAACTCATACCTGGAGAGTCTTCTCTCCTATATCCACCTTTGGATCTTCCTGCGCCAAGAGGCCAGCCACCTTGCCCTCCATCCTGGCTGTGGGTGGGCCACGTTTTCGTCCTTCTGCACAGGAAATTACAACAGGAATTGCAGGGGAAGTGTTTGTGTGTGTGTGTGTGTGTGTGTGTGTGTGTGTGTGTTACACTCCCAGAGGGGAGAGTCCAATTTTCCTGCCTGCAAGCTGACGGCCCACCTCCTAAAGGAGGGTAAGCACTGCCATCTAGTGGCCAAACGCAGAGAGGCACCTGAAGGTGTGGGCAGTATCCATGTTGCTGGAGGGGGGAGGGGGGTAAACCCTAGCCCCCCAGTCTAGTACATGCCCTTAACTGCAGGCAGGACAGAGGTGAGGGTGCTGTGTTCTTTTCTCAATGGGATGCTGTTGCAAACTCAGTTTATAATGAGAGAATAGACCGTTGTTTACTACGCTTCGCAAACCCTTTTCCTAGCCGACTTCGAGGTCAACACTCATTTTCCTCCTTCACGAGTCATCCATCCCGTTGCTTCACTGTTTAACATCGTCAGTGGTTTCCTCTTGTCCCGAAGAGAGATCCCAACCCTCGAGTCCTCTTTCCAAGGCCCTTCCTTGCCTGCCGTTGCTTCGCACTTCTGCTAAGCCGGGTTCCTCATCCTCACCCTCTCTGGACAGACCCGCTGCTTCTCTGCTGATACTCCTTCAGCGGGGTTTCTGCCTCACCAGAGACCTCTGTCCTCCTTGACCTTGTCCTTCTCTTCCTCCTCTGCTCTGTGAAACCCACCGTCCATCGCAGCAAACAAGGGCATGGGTTTTGTAGCAAAAAGAGATCTTGATACGTCTTCAGTTCTTATCAAAGAAAGTACGGAGCGAAGACCACCTGTGAGGGACATCACTGGGGTGTTTGTTAAAAAAAATACAGCGTCAGGATTTCTGCCTGGAGCTCAGGAGTCCCCACGTAACCTGTAGGTTTACTAACGTTTGAGATTCCTGCTTAGAACACATACGCCGTTAGTGTCCGGCTCAGGCCCAGCACCGTGGGCTTTCACCGAGCCCTGTAGTTGATACAGCTGATGTGGGTCACTCTTCCAGGCTCATGTGTGCCCACTGTCCTTGTGATCCCTCACTCTGATCTGTCATGTGCTGCTTCCTGGTCATTTCATCTGTGGGCGACTTTCCTCCACGTGACTCTGCAGCCGTTGTGTTTTGGGATCGTGCTGCGTACCCCTTGGAATCTCCACTGTGCCTGTTACAGTAATAGGCAAATAGTGTCCTAAACATGTTTCTCAAAACAAATTGTAAAAATTTTTTTTTATTTTTAAGTCTTTGTCTCTGGCCCCCAAGACCCAGCTATCTGGTTAGTGTCTCAGTTCTCCTTCTCTCAAAATTGTCTTTTGGCTATTGGAACTCTGAGCAGGGTATTAACAGACTCTAGCAAATTCTGCCGCATCCAGTAAGCAGATTCCTATTTGGGTTTTCCATTCAGCGTCTGTGATTTCTTTTGTAGGTACGTCATCAGTGCAGATTTAATCCAGGTCGTCTCCAGCGCTCAGGTCTGGTTTCTTCATTGCGAGCCTCCTAACTGGTCTCTGGATCTTGTGTCGCTCCCCTTTGCAGCTTACCTTCTGAGAGGCCGCCCAGCGATGCATGATCTTGTCTCCCCAGTTTGGAACCCTCTAGCGGCCCCCTCATTGTCAGGCAGTAGTGCTGTGATGTGTGTCGCCTCCTCTTTTACTGCTTTTCCTTGTGTACCCTGTTTTCACAGAGTGGTTCTGACGGTAAGAGAGTCTCTTCTGAGAATCCAGTTAAGACCATGGAATAAGCACAGTATCCCAGAGTTACTCACTGGCTGGTTTTTGTTGTCGTGTTCGTTAGCTCGGGTTATCATGTGACGTTGGCTAACGCTTTCTCCCTCTCCGTATCCTCTGACGGTAACTCTCCCCGGGGTCACCGTATCAGTGACTTCTCAACCCCAGAGTTTCCCTGGCGCTTTTCCCTTCGAATAGCCCAGATCTCGCCCCCTGGGCCCATGGTTCTTTAGGCCCACTGTGCGCCCCTCCTCGGGCCTTCACTGCCCTCCTTGGGATTCTCTGCCTTTCTCCTGGTTTAGATTCGCTGCTTCCTGGGTCTCGTGTTTTGCTTTTCTTGGTTTACTCACTTGTGTTGTTGGAGCACACCCTCTGGTGGTTTGCCGGGTGTGTGTGGCGGCACAGTGGCCAGGGACACGGAGAGGACAGCCTTCAACGTGCATGTCTCCCAAGCTGCTGCTTGGGTTCGTGCCTGTTGCTCTCGATGCCTGGGCCACAGGTGTCTGCAGGGCATGCTTTCTCCGTCCTAGGACTTGTTCTACTTCTCTTCACGTGGGGGCTCCTATTTCTGTATCCCAGATTTCTTCCCCCCACCCCTTTTTCCAGTTTAATCCTACCTTTTGGTAGAGCACGTTTTCCAGAAGGTTCTCGAGAAAGGGAACAGGGGAGCTATCACTGAGGTCTTGCTTACCTGGAAGTGTTTTTCTTCTGTCTTCAGATGTGGTTGATGCTTGTTGGCCTGGGTTTGGAATTTTAGGTTGTCGGTAATTCTCTTTAGGAATTTGGAAGGCAGTGTTTCATTGCTGTTGAGCCGTTCTTGGGAAATCTAAAGCTATTTTGATTTTGAGCTTTTTTATGTCATGTATTAAAAAAATTTTTTTTTAATGTTTATTTATTTTTGAGAGACAGAGCATGAGTGTGAGCAGGGGAAGGGGAGAGAGAGAGGGAGACACAGACTCCGAAGCAGGCTCCAGGCTCTGAGCTGTCAGCACAGAGCCCGATGCGGGGCTTGAACCCACGAGCTGTGAGATCATGACCTGAGCCGAAGTCATATGCTCAACTGACTGAGCCACCCAGGCGCCCCATCACGTGTTGTTTTTTTCCTTAACTCTCTGGAGGTTTGTAGGGTGTCCCTTTGGCTTCAGTGTTTTGAAACTTCACAGTGATGTGTTCTGATGCGGGTCCCTTTCCATCCAGGGTAGTGGGTGGACGCTGATGGGCTTTTATTCTGTAAGTTTATGTATTTGAGTTTGGGCTGTTTTCCTTGAAATATTCTATTAATGCTGTTTTCACATTTCTGTTTTCCTCTGGGAACTCGTGTCATTCATGCAGTGGATCTACTGACGCGGTCCTCTTTTCTGTTCTGTAAGTTCCTTTCTCTCTCTCTCTCTTATTTTTTTTTCCTGGAAGATTCATGCTCTTGCTCAGCTCTACTGCTCAGTTTTCCATTTCAGTTACCATGGTTTTAATTTTCAGAGATTTAAAATTTCTAATACTCTTCCTTCTTCATGGCATCTTGACGGTTTTCATGCAGACGTCTATGTTCTTTCATTCTGAGCGTGTTAAGGGTATTTATTTCTTGAAGTTTTCTCTGTTTCCTCCAAATTTTCTTTTTTAGGGGAGAAGGGGCCCTGCACTGGTTTCTGTCTTTCATGTCAAAGGTTTTCCCCAGATAATCCTTGGTTGTTTGCTCGGGTTTGAGGCCGGGGACGAAGACACTGCTGAGAGACTCCCACACACAGGTAGACCCATCAGCTTTGAGCTTCATGGTTGGGCTGTTTGTTGGGGGAACTCTTGGCCCGGGTTCCTTGAGGGTTTGTCCCCGAGGCTGGCCAGTTTCCCTAGAGAAGAGTTTTACAGTCATCTACTGCCTAGAGAATAAAGGTGTCCCTGCCGGGGTTTACGAGGGAGGGACCGGGGCCCTGGCGTTCAAGCTGTGGGTGTAACCCCTTTAGTTCAGTACAGTGTTCTTGCCCTTAGCGAGGCCTGATGGCCAGCCCTTTGTCCCTCCACGTCACCGTGCTCCCACTTCTGTGAGAGTGACCCACGGGGCGATGTCTCTTGGTGGGGCTGGGACGTAGGGAGCAGGGGACGCGGGGAATCTTCAGTCTCTTCACTTACTGTCTTTCTCCCTCTTCTCTCCCAGTTTAGAGATGAGATTTTCCAATATTTTGAAGATTCTGCGATATTGGTTTTCTGGGTTCTTCTTTTTCTTCTTTTCTCCTGTGACAGCTTCGGGTGGCATCCAGCCTCCTCTGGTCTCTTGAGTCACTGACCACTATCGGTCTACACTCAGCTTCCAGAATTAACGCCCACGTCTGGTCTATCCGCCTTCCTCCTCCAGAGCTCACCCTTGTCTCCAGGCCCCCATCGTCGTCCCCGGAGCCCTGTCCTGTCCTGGATTTCCTACCTCATCGAGTTGGTTGGTCCTGCCGGCCGGGTCCCTCCATACTGACAAGTGAATTTTTAAAAAAACCTCTCCTTCCAGCCAATGTCACTGCTGCCTCGACTCCCACTCAGCGCGGGCGCTGTGACCGATTTGAATTCGAGTGCCGCCAACCAAAGAAGTGTATCCCCAACTGGAGGCGCTGTGATGGCCACCAGGACTGCCAGGACGGCCAGGACGAGGCCAACTGTCGTGAGTAGGCTCGGGGGGACGTGGTGCTGGGCAGGGTGTCTGCAGAGCAGGGGCTCCGTAACTCACGGTAACCTCACGATGTCGGTATCCTCTCCCTTTTAGGGATGGGAAAATTAGCTTCAGAGAAGGTCACCTGGTCAGTACCAGACCGGGATGTTTGTTTTATTTTTTTGAAAAATTTTTTAATGTTTCTTTATTTTTAAAAGAGAGAGAGCAGAGACAGAGTGTGAGTGGGGGAGGGGCAGAGAGAGGGAGACACGTGTCGGAAGCAGGCTCCAGGCTCCGAGCTGTTACCACAGAGCCCAATGCAGGGCTCGAACTCCCCAACCACGAGATCATGACCTGAGCCGAAGCTGGACACTTAACTGACTGAACCCCCCAGCCGCCCCATTTATTTATTTATTTTTGGACAAGGCTGTGACCTTTTCATCATCCCTCATTCAAAGCTCATATAGGGTAGAATATTCTGAAACAACAGAGATGCGCTAAGTAGGGAACAGTGTGAAGTTCAGATGGACCTCTGGGACATTAAAAGAACAAGGCAGATTAATCCCACGCTCCCCCCCCCCCCCCCCCCC
>PJEM01007826.1:50779-90365 GCA_004023845.1 Helogale parvula | reverse complement strand
GGGGGGGGGGAAGGGGGTGATGGTCATGGTGGGGGGCACTTGAGGGGAGAAGCACTGGGTGTTATATGGAAACTAATTTGACAATAAACTATTAAAAAAAAAAGAATGAAAAAAAAATAAATAAAATATTTATTTATTTTTGAAAGAGAGAGACAGAGCATGAGTGGGGGAGGGGCAGAGAGGGAGACACAGAATCTGAAACAGGCTCCTGGCTCCAAGCTGTCAGCACAGAGCCTTACGCTTGAAATCAGGAATGGCGAGATCATGACCTAGGCTGAGTCGGAGGCTTAATCGACTGAGCCGTCCCAAGTGTCTGACTCTTGATTTCAGCTCAGGTCATGATCTCATGGTTCATGGGTTTGAGCCCTGTGTTGGGCTCTGCACTGGGTGCAGAGGCTGCTTGGGATTCTCCTCTCTCTCTCTCTCTCTCTCTCTCTCTCTCTCCCCTCTCTCTCTCTCTCTCACTGTCTCTTCTCTGTGCATGGGTGTACTCTTTCCCTCTCTCTCTCAAAAATAAATAAGCTTAAAAAATTTAAAATGTCAAACTTTAGCATTAAAATTCTATTTTCAGAAAAAAGGTTAAAATTCACTGAGTATAAAAGTCCTAGGAAACAAAGATGTCTGTTTATTAGCAGCATTTTTTAAAAAAATGGTGACTCTACATATAAGTACTTACTGAAGGCATTTCATAGCATTTTTCAAATGATAAAGACAGATGCCTGAATTTTACATATTTTTAGGTAGGGTTCATCCTGCTGGTATAGATATGAAAGATGAGGGCTCCTACAGAATTTTACTGCAGAAGAAAAGACTCAAGATAGTTAAAAATACGGGTTTCTAAGCATCAAATACTAAACATAGAAACAATTTTTTCAAGTTATAAACCTTTGATGGTTCATCTATTTGTATTTACTTTGCTGCCCCATTGTGGCTGAGTGTGGTCATATTTCTAAGACTAGGATTTGTCCTATTAAAAGGAATTGGTCATTTTCAGTTTTGAAAAAGTGATAATTGTCATCCTTTAAAGGAAGCATACACAACCTTTTCTCTAAGTTGCCGGAAATTTTTAATAAATGAATTATTTTTAACATCTATTTCTTAATTCCCTTCGGTGGTCAAAAGCATTTGGGAGCTTCACTTTCCTCATCCTTGGCTTGGAACTTTTAACACAATCATTAGGCTTAGCAGAGGGAGTTCCTCACCTTCATGCCAAGGCCCTTGCATGTGCTCCCCACCTATCTCTTGGCCTGCACCTCCAGGTCCCCCTCATTTACAGTGCTGTAGCCACCTTGAGTTTCTTAGCTCTTCAAACACACTGATTTATTTTCTTCCCCCAGGGCCTTTGTACATACAGCACCTCTGCCTGAACACTCCTGACCCTGTTTATAGCACTGAGTCTCCTTGTCCTTCAGGTCTCAGTGTAAATGTCATCTCCCCAGTGGCCTTCCTTGACCACTGTTAATCTCTTCCTCACTTCCATCTCCTCTCCCATTTATCCCATTATAATAATCATTACATTTTACAATGATTTATTGTATCTCTTTATTGTTGTTGTTGCTGCTGTGTCTCCGTGATAGAATATAAGCTCCAAAGGGTAGAGATTATGCTTGGTTGATCATCATGTGATCCATTGCCTAAAACAGTGCCTGCTACATAGAAGGAGCTTGATAAATATGTTGGCTTGAATGTGTAGCTGTTAACAAACTTCCTTCAGAAGCTTTCTTCCATTGCTTTGTTCTCTCTTGGATTTGTTCTTATTTCTATGATTGTTCTTTCTCAGACTCTTCTACTAACTCTTGGCTCTTAACAAATCAGTTTCCTCTCTGGCTCTCTTGCCTGGCACCCTCTCTCTCCTTTCTATCATCCCTCCCCTGCTTCAGTGCTCCACTACTGCCTCTGTGGTAATGACTCTGGCTTCTGGGTTTCCAGCCCTGCCTCCAGGAATAGGTCCGCTTGCCCAATTTCCACCCACCACCTATATCTAGATGCTTTCCCAGCACCCCAAATTCAATATGTCCAAAAATGAAATCAGATTCAGGCTCTTTGTTTCTATGATCAGTGCCATCATCCTCCCAGTCAACCAAACTCAAAACTCCAGAGACTTCGTTTCTCATGGTCTCCAGGGCCATTCTGGATTAAAAATGAGGATGATCCTCTCTATCATGCATGTCTCATGAGATGGTTATGAGAATCAAATAGGCAAAGAGGAGGAGGTGCCAAGTAATTACCCTGAAAGTTTCTGCTTCTTCTCCTACTAGCCCAGCAATGGTGGACAGTGGGAGCACAGGTCCATAGATAAGATCCTTGGGCAACGAGGTAGGGAAAACCACATCTGTTTCATTATAAAATGACCCATCTTCCATAGGTAGTTTTACTAACCTTTAGGAAAAAGAGAAATTGCAAAAATCATTAACAGAAACTAGTCACTGCTGTAGCTACTACATATTGGTGATAACAAGGGGGGGAGGTATTATAGCTTGCAAAAAATAAATAATCAACCAAACCAGATAAACACCAAATAGTAAACTTAAAAATATATATCACAAAAGGACAAGTTATGTCGTTATAAATTAAGCACACAAGGATTTAAAAATTATTTCAAAGTTAATATCTAAACCAGGAATTGTACAGAGAGAGGTCAGACAGTCGATGCATGGCCAGGTGGGGGACTGTGGCAAGTGGGAAAGTGTGTTCCCTCCAAAAGGTTGTAGGTGCCACTCAGTTCCAGCCAAGAGGGCTTGTTGAGAATTGTGATTTCAGAATTTTGAGAGACTATCATAATCTGGATATTTATGAGAAATCTCTCAAGTATTAAATGTCGACAACCAATTCAAATAAAAATCAATGTGGGCCAAAATAAACATACAGATCTTCCTTTATTTATGATGGAGTTATGTCCCCATAAAGCCATCATAAGTTGAAAATACCCTAAGTTAAACACCTTCAGATTGAAAGTAAGGGGATGGAGAAATGTCTATCATGCAACTGGAAGTCAAAAGAAAGCTGGAGTAGCCATACTTATATCGGACAAACTGAACTTCAAAGTAAAGGCAGTAACAAGAGATGAAGAAGGGCATATATAATAATTACAGGGTCCATCCACCAGGAAGAGCTAACTACTATAAATGTCTACACGCCAAATTCCGAAGCACACAAATACATAAAACAATCACAAACAGAAACAATCTTATTGATAAGAATGTGTTAATAGCAGGGGACTTTAATGCTCCACTTACAGCAATGGATAGATCAACTAGACAGAAAATCACTAAAGAAACAATGGACCTGAACAACACATTGGACCAGATGGATTTAACAGATACATTTAGAACTTTACATCCTGAGGCTATGGAATTCACTTTCTTCTCAAGTGTGCATGGTTCATTCTCCAAGATACATCACATACTGGGTTATAAAGCAGCCCTCAATAAATATAAAAGAATTGAGATCATACAATGCACACTCTCAGATCAAAAGGCTATGAAATTTGAAATCGATCACAGGAAAAAGTCTGGAAAACCTCCAAGAATGTGGAGGTTAAAAACCACCTTGCTAAACAATGATTGGGCCAATTAGGCAATTAGAGGCGAAATTAAAAAGTATATGGAAACAAATGAAAATGAAAATACAACAATCCAAACTCTTTGGGATGCAGCAAAGGCAGTCCTAAGAGGAAAGTACACTGCAATCCAGGCCTATTTCAAGAAACTAAAAAAAGTGCAAATACAAAATCTAACAGTGTACCTAAAGGAACTAGAAGCAGAGCATCAAGAACACCCAAAACCAGTAGAAGAAAAGAAATAATAAAGATCAGGGCAGAAGTAAACAATATAGAATAAAAAAAATGGTTGAACAGATCAATGAAACCAAGAGTTGTTTTTTGAAAAAATAAACAAAATTGAGAAATCTCTAGCCAGGTTTCTCAGAAAGAAAAGAGAGAGCACCCAAATAGACAAAATCTCAAATGATAATGGATTTACTACAACCAATTCCTCAGAAATACAATTATCAGGGAATACTATGAACAATTATATGCCAATAAACTGGACAACCTAGAAGAAATGGACAAATTCCTAAACACACACACACACTGCCAAAAATCAAACAGGAAGAGAAAGAAAATCTGAACAGACCCATAACTAGTGAAAAAATTGAATCAGTTATCAAAAATCTCCCAAAAAATAAGAGCCCTGGGCCAGATGGCTTCCCTGAGGAATTCTACCAGACATTTAAATCAGAATTAATACTCATTCTTCTCAAGCTATTCCAAAAAAAAGAAATGGAAGGAAAATTTCTGGACTCATTCTTATTCATTAACTTTGACTCCCAAACCAGACAGAAACCCAGCAAAAAGAGAACTACAGGCCAATATTCTTGATTAATATGGACGCAAAAATCCTCAACAAGAAACTGGCAAATCGAGTTCAACAGCATATTAAAAGAATTATCCACCATGATCAACATGCTCATTGATCAGAAGAATATATCAATCAAAATTGCACCAGCATTTTTCTCAAAGCTAGAACAAACAATCCTAAAATCTGTATGGAACCATGAAAGACCCTGAATAGCCAAAGTAATATTGAAGAAGAAAACCAAAATGGGAGGCATCAACAATCTCAGACTTCAGCCTCTACTACAAAGCTGTCATCATCAAGACAGTATGGTATTGACACAAAAACAGACACATAGACCAATGGAATAGAATAGAGAACCCAGAAATGGACCCACAAATGTATGGCCAATTAATCTTTGACAAAGCAGGAAAGAGTATCCAAAGGAAAAAAGACCACCCCTTTAGCAGGTGGTGCTGGGAGAACTGGACAGCAATATACAAAAGAATGAAACTAGACCACTTTCTTACACCATACACAAAAATAAACTCAAAATGGCTGAGGGACCTGAATGTAAGACAGGAAACCATCAAATCCCTAGAGGAGAAAGCAGGCAACAATCTCCTTAACCTCAACCTCAGCAATTTCCTCCTTGACACATCCCCAAAGGCAAGGGAATCAAGAGCAAAAATGAACTATTGGGACCTCATCAAGATAAAAAGCTTTTACACAGCAGAGTAAACAATCAAGAAAACTAATAGGCAAGGACAGAATGGGAAAAGATAGTTGCAAATGATATATCAGATAAAGGGCTAGTATCCAAAATCTATAAGGAACTCACCAAACTCCACACCTGAAAAACAAATAATCCAGTAAAGAAATGGGCAGAAGACATGAACAGACACTCCTCTAAAGAGCACATGTGTCTCCAACAGACATCACTCATCATCAGGGAAATACAAATCAAAACCACACTGAGATACCACCTCACACTAGTCAGAGTGGCTAAAATGAACAAATCAAGAGACTATGGATGCTGGCGAGGGTGTGGAGAGACGGGCACCCTCCTACACTGTTGGTGGGAATGCAAACTGGTGCAGCCACTCTGGAAAACAGTGTGGAGGTTCCTCAAAAAATTAACAGTAGAGCTCCCCTATGACCCAGCAATAGCACTGCTAGGGATTTACCGAAGAGATACAGGAGTGCTGATGCATAGGGGCACATGCACCCCAATGTTCATAGCAGCACTGTCAACAATAGCCAAATCATGGTAATAGCCTAAATGTCCATTAACTGATGAATGGATCAAGAAGATGTGGTTTATATATACAATGGAATACTGCATGGCAATGAGAAAGAATGAAATCTGGCCATTTGTAGCAATGTGGATGGACCTTGAGGGTGTCATGCGAAGTGAAATAAGTCAGGCAGAGAAGGACAGACACCATATATTTTCACTTATAAGTGGAACAGGAGAAACTTAGTAGAGGGGAAGGGGAAGGGGAAAAACAGTTGGGGAGAGGGGGGGAGGCAAACCATGTGAGACTCGAATACTGAGAACAAACTGAGGGCTGATGGGAGTGGGGGAGAGGGGACGGGGAGTGATGGGCATGGAGGAGGGCACTTGTTGAGCACTGGGTGTTATATGGAAAACAAGTTGACAATAAACTATAAAAGAAAAAACAAAAACAAAAACAAAAAAAGTCAAAGTTAAAAAAAAGAAAATATCCTAAGTCAAAATGCATTTCATACATCCAATCTACTGAACATCATAGTTTAGCCTAGCCTCCTATATATGTGCTCAGAACACCTGTATTAGTAGGCAAACTACATTAGCTTCCAACCTACAGTTGGGCAAAATCATGTAACAAAAGCTATTATTTATTTATTTATGTTTATTTATTTATTTATTTTGAGAGAGAGAGAGAGAGGAAGGGTAGAGAGAAGGAGAGACAGAACCGCAAGCAGTCTCTGTGCCATCAGCACACAGCCCCATGCAGGGCTCGAACTCACCAACCCATGTGATCATGACCTGAGCTGAGATCAAGAGAAAAGTATCCAACTGTGCCACCCAGGCGCCCCCATAAAGCCTATTTTATAATAACATGTTGAATGTCTCAAGTAACTTTTTGAATATTATAATGAGGGTAAAAACCAGAATGGTTGTCAAGGTGTGGAATGGTTGTCAGTGCACAGATTGTTTACCCTGAGATCACGGGGCTGACTAGAGGCTGCAGCTGCCACTGCTTAGCATCGTGAGGGAGTATTGTGCTATGTATCTCCAGCCCGGGAACAGGGCAAAATTCAAAATCTGAAGTATGGTTTCTATTGCATGTGTATCACTTTGGCAACATTCCAAAGTCAAAAAATCTTAAGTAGAACCATCCTAAGGACCACCTGTACATGTTTGGCTACCTTTGCAATATCAAGAATTCATTTCCAAATCTACCACATGTCTACTTTTAATCCATAATATGGCTATAAAGGGGCATTTGAAGAATTCATGGCTTTATACATTAAATTTAAAACTTCCTTGGTTATATTTAATGAATGATAATTTTAAAAAATGATCATGTAAAAATAGTACCTACTATTCAAATATAAGGCTTCAATGTTTTCTAATCCTGCTGGCTTTCTGAACCAGGACAATCCACTCCCTTTGCCTCTCACTTTAACTGCTTATAGAAAAGTCACAACTCAACATTCAGAACTAGAAGAGAATATTCAAGGCAAGCAAAATGAGACAATACTGGGATACATGACTTGCCCACCTTGGCAAGGATTTGATAGAGACATTACCCATTTTATGAATGTCTCTGCCTAGAGACAGATCTGGCTATTCACTGGGTTCTTATAAAAGTGAAATTGAGATATAAAGGGTACCAAACAGAAAGAGGTATCTTTTTTAAGGTTCTCCATTTAGAAAAATCTAAAGAAAGCAATTTTTCAAAAATTGCAAGTTCAAGGATATACATATCCAACATCAACTTAGTTTTTGACTTTGTGGAATACATTGACAATAATCAGTTCAGAGGCGCCTTGAGTCTTTAACCTCTCTTTAACAAAGGCACCATTATCATCAACTATTACCAGGATATTGGTCATAAAATTTCTTTTTGACCCAGTTCTGTTTAAGCAGGTAATTCCCATGACTCCATTATATGAAACTACCCTTTTGTTTGTACATTATGTGAATGAAGATATAATCCATATGTTTTCCATATCTAAAAGTTTCTTGTTTTTGAGATTCCAGTTGGACATCAAAGTAATAGGAGCAAAAATTCATAACCATCCTTTTTTTTTTTATAAATAGGCATGTTATGAAATAGTAAGGGAAATCAAATTTTGGTAAATTAAACCATGTTGGAAAAAGCTCAAGGATGACTTGATACTTAAAAGAAATTCATTGGGAAATCAAGTCATACAGAGTACTTTCAAAATGCAAGTAATCACTCCAAGAGAATTATATATGTAAAAAGAGGTTACAACTTAAGATGTTTAATATGTACATATAAAGCCAGTTAATTCATCAAACTGATGCAATCACATTACATGAATAAACTAAGACCAATACTTTGTTGTTTAACTAAGTCTCTTACTTTGCTTTTAAATAATGTTCCTGGTTACTTTTTTCAATGGTCCACACGGTCACTGCACTTGGACTTGATAAGCACAGCTGGCGCCAGTTCATAGGGTTAAAAGTCATGTTGCTTACATCCACACCAGGTTGTGACTTCTTGCACAAAATGACACTTGATTCCCAGTCCCTTAGAGAGAAATTGTGTTGGGTGAAAAATAATTCATTTAACTTGACATTTTGAGACCCTTTATCTAATTACATAAATTGAGTCTCAATTTATGATATAATTTATTTAATCCATAATATTAATATCAAATTTACTAATAATTATGCTATACCCTTCTAAGAAAGCAAAATAATTGTGTGTTTTAAAAATATTACCCTGTCATGTGCTATTCAAGGCTATTTTATCTTCCTTATTAAATTTGAATTTAATTCATCCAAATCTAGAAAATGGAATATATCATCATACTTGCTAAAAAACAAGTGTCTAAATCTCAACATATTATGTATGAATACTCCAGATTGATCTGTGTGTACTATACACATTGATACCAATCGATCATTTACTGAATTTTAAAAATCCTAGTACTTTAAAGTATTTCATTCATTTACCCATTTGAGAGACTATCCTAAGTCCTTACCATTGGCAAGGTCTTCTGTTAGATGAAACAGGAAGAAAAAATATATGTGAGTTATCTCCTCCTCCAAGGAGCCAGCACTCCATTCAGACTTCTGACTGGGAAATGGAATTAATATTTACTGAGCTCACTTTGCCTTTTGGCACCCTCCTGCTCTCACTTCCTTCAACCTCCATCACAAGTGTTCTGTTCCTCATGTCAGCCATTCTCTTACTGGTATCACTGGTTCCCTGAATCTTTTGACTTTCTGCCTCCGATGCCTGGACAAACCATCAACCTTGGATGGATACAACTGAAAGCCCAGAATGCTGGAGATATTGGAACAAAGATCACAGGACTATGTGTGCCCATGACAGTATAAATTCATGGTTAATGTCCCCATTAGACCCTCAATAACCCTTGGATCCTGCTGTGTTTCTCTAGTCCATTCTCTCTCTTATTCTCTAAAGCAGTCTATTTTAATATTCTCCAACCTCTCCACCTCTTTCTTCCTCTCAGTGAAGAGATCCCGTTAAGAAAACAGAGACTATCACCTGGAAATTCTCCCCAAATTTTTGCTATCAAGCAAAGCAACCTGTCCTCTCCTATTAGGAAGGCCTAGGGCATGCCTTCCTCTGACCTAAGACTAATTTCATCATCTCTGTGTGAAGTCCTTGCCTTCTTAAGAACATTAGTTTTTCCATTATTTCTTCTCTTCTACATCTTCAGACTCTCCCTCTCTCCTGACCCTTTCCTGTCAACACTTAAATAAAGTGCTCATCTGCACCATCTTTTAAAAAGCCTTCTCTCAGTCTCAAACTTCCATGTCTTTCTGCCCTCCCCTGTGAGGCAAACTCCTTGAGTTGTTCTAAACTCTCTGCCTCCTCTTTCTCACTCTCGCTCTCTCTCATGCCTGTATATCTGCTCCCTGTCACCACCACAAGTCCACTGACACAGTTCTCTTCAAGACCTACCAATATTCACCTTCAGCCTAAATCCAACAGGCAGTTCTCAGTCCTTGTCTAACTTGACCTCTTCAGGATTTGACACTGCTCACAACTATCTTCTGGAATGACTCTTGGAATCTCTGTCACACACCTCTCAGGGGATATCTTATGCCTCCCACATTCTCACTGTTCTGGGGCCTTGACCGCCTGTTCTGCCTAGCTGACTCAGCAGCTGTCCAACTGTGTGGGCTTTGACGAACTTCATGTAGACACACCCCACCTGTGCCTCACCTCATGCCTGCTCCACATACCCAGAGGCTTCCATGGGCCCCTGGAATGACACCCAGGAGGTCTAAATAAACTGGAAAGTGTGGCTGTTGACACTCTGTGCAGGGAACCTTGATCAGTGGGACAACAAAAGTCAAGTGGAACTCTCATCCCTTCCTCTTCCCATCCTAGCCTACTATCTGTCACTGGCCACAGACTTTCCATGTTCACAGTAGTTCATTCTGCCTCTCAGAAGACCATCTGTGAGATCGAGCAATTGACTGCACGTGGGACCAAGTGCAAAGTAATGCACTTGGCCGGCAAAGTACTGTGCCCTGATGCTGGCTCTCCTCCTTCCACGCGCCCTCCACTGTCCACCTCCACCTGCCTCCTTCCTGGGACTGCACTCCATACAAAAGAAGTGGCTCAGGAGCTGTTACCTCAGGCTCTACTTTCTAAGGAGGCATATCCTGGAACTCCCCAGGCTCAGTGACCCTCCTCCCTTCATAACTACTCCTTCTGAGTTTCCTGTGAAGTTTCTCTTCCTCTTTCAGACCCTTTTTTATTGGTGCTCCTCTAGCTTCAGCCCTAGGTTCTTTTTTAAGTGTTCTTATCCACTTCCAGCATTTTGAATACCACTTTAACAACTCCCAAACTTCACCTCTCTTGAGTTCCAGCCTTGTATATCTGTGGCAGGGGCATCATGTCCCTCAAAGTCTCTTCTCCATTTCTCTCTGTAACAAACTCCTAGTTTTTAGCCAGCCACATGGTTACCCACAGTGAGAACCAAATTTCCCACCATCCCTTGTAGCTCCACAAGGCCTGTGACTAAGCTGGGGAGTGGGATCTAAGCGGCAGTGATGTGTGCAACTTCTATGCTATGCATTCCAAGGTTTGTGCCCTCCCCTTTGTCTCTTTCCCTTCCCACTGGCTCCTCAAAATACATGCGCAGTGTTCCACTTTAGAGATGAGGGCAACACTCCAAGAGAGGGAGAGCAACAAGTTAGAGGCAGATTTGCCCGGGACTAGGGAGCCACCATTCCAACCATGGGCTGCTCCAACCCAGACTACTGAACGTGAAAGAAATGTGTCTTGTTTAAACCACTTTAGGATGACTTGGGATTTTGTGACAGAAATTGAGCCTAAATCCTAACTGATATCAGTTGCCCCAACTAGGTATCTCCATTTATTTATCTCAGGCACCCTCACCTCAGCTTGTCCCAGCTGGTCTTCCTCCATTGCCTCTTCCAACTTCCCTCTATGTCCTGGACATCTTTCTGAGATGCACCATAATGACCACGAGTTGTCAAAGTCACAACTCTGGGTAAAACCCTCAACTGTCTCTCTCCCTAAGCACCACACCCAACATTCAGTCACCAAGTGCCATGGTACTGCCTCCTAAACACCTAAATCTCTCCACTTCCTCTGTCCCTACTCCCATCACCCTATTCCATGACACAGTCACCTCTCACTGGGACCACCAAAGCCTACTCATTCATGTTCACACCTATTTCCCTCTAATATATCCTCCATGACACGGCTAGAAGGAGGCTTCTTACACACAGATATGCTCATGTCACATCCCTGCTTTTAACTCTTTAACAGCCTCCCATCACCTTTAGGATAAAGGATGTGCCTATTAGCCTGGTTTAGGCATAGGGTGAGTATTCTCCTGGTTACATTATTAACAACACTCTCCCTCACTCTCAAAAATGACCTTCCTAACTTGCATGATAAATTACATGGTCACTTATATATAAGGCTGCTCATGCCTAGGCTTACCTCTCATGACTAATTTCTGGTTCCCATGATTACAATCTCTTACTTAAATCTTTGAACTTGCCATGTTTTCTCTCATCTCATGGCCTTTGCACATGCCTTTCCCCTGTTTTGAATCCTCTTCCTTATCTTCTTCACAAGGTTGATTCCTACTTATCCTTTAAGTATTGCTATAGGTCAAATTGTGTCCGCCCAAATTCATTTGTTGATGTCCCGATTATCAGTACCTCAGAATGTGACTGTATCTGGAAATAGGATCTTTACTAACTTCAAGGAAGTCATTTAGTGTGGCCTTATTCCAATATGACTGGTATCCTTATAAAAAGGAAAGGGTAAATTTGGAGACTGATCTGCATACATGAGAATACCAAGTGAAAATGAAGACACTTATTAACAAGCCAAGGAAAACAGCCTAGGACAGATTCTCCCTCATAGCTCTCAGAAGAGACCAACCCTGCTTACACCTTGATGTTAGACCTCTAGCTTCCAGAACAGAGACAATAAATTTCTGCTGCTTCAGCTACTCAGAAATACTTTGTTAATGGCAGCCCCAGCAAACTAATATATCCATGAATAGGTGAGTGGATAAACAAACTGTGGTATATTCATTCCATGGAATAGAAAGGAATGAAGTATTGATACAGCAGCCTAAGAAAATTTCAAAATAATTATGCTGCATGAAAGCCAGACTCCCCCCACCCCAAAAGAGTCCATAATTGATGACTCCCTGTATATAAAATTCTAGAAAATGCAAACAAATTCAGAGTGATAGAAAACACATCAGTGGCTGCCTAGGGACAGGGCCCAAGGGTTGGGTCAGGGATGGTCTAAGTGTATGTATGGAAGGGCCAATAAGGAAAGATCTGAACAAGCCAAGGAAACCTTTGGGGGGATATATTTATTATCTTGATTATGTTGATGGTTTCATGGGTGTGTACAGAAGTAAAAACTTATGAAATGATACTTTATATATGAGTTTGGCTCAATAAAGCTGTTTTTTTAAAAAAAAAAGAAACTGCATAAACTAAATGTGGTTCTCTGAACCTAGATTATTATATTTTTGTGTAAGAAATGCCAGTGTGTAAAGAGTATCTTCAATCATTCCCTGAATAGTCGGTACTTCCCCTTAAAAGAAAAACTCCCCCTGATGGGTGCCTGGCTGGCTCCTGCTGGGGAGCATGTGACTTGATCACCAGGGTGTGGGCTCAAGCCTCATATTGAGTGTAGAGATCACATAAAAATAAAATATTTTTTTAAAAAGTTAAACTCCCCCTTGCAGGAATTTATATGATGGATGGAAGAGTGAGTACAGCTTTGAAACTGGCCACATGAAATGACCCAGCAAAGACCACAGATGTGTCTTATCCACAGGTATTTCCCATACAGCTAGCAAATGAGCTGCACATGTAACTGTTCTAAAGGCTCTAAAAACAACTACCTCAAACTGAGCTCTAACATAGATGACATCTTGAATTCATCATTAGTGGAAAACACACAAACAATTCAGAAAAAGCGTTGCTACCATTTATTTGAAGGAAAAGATAAAACTTTATGCAACTGTCATCCTTTGGCCAACAAAGGAAATATTACAACACATTAACAAAAAGAGAATGATGATAATTTCACTCTCTTATAGCTTTGCCCTGCCAAATTTATGCCTAAAAGTAGCAACTATTTTAAATCTTATGGTCAAAACTTTTATTCTTTCCATCTTTTCCTTGCTTCAGATTTTGCATGCATATGTCCTTTAATAAAATCCAGAAAGACAAGATTAAAATGTAATCCAGTAAAAGGAATGCTGTGGCACACTGTGACTTACCAAACGGCCAGTTCAAATTCTGGGAGAGAGGAGTAACTAGCCAAGTAGGTGCCACAGTAACTGAACGAAAGTAAAGTGTAGTCCAGAAGAATGTTGCCTAAAACAAAATCCATTACAGGGATTTAATCATTGTGTTGATTAATTACAGTCTTAGACTTTATTTCCCTTATCTAATGATTTTCACACAATTCAAAAGCATTCAGCTCTGGTAATAACAGATCTTCTAGCTAATTTCTAGGACTATGAATGGAAAGCTAAGAGCAAAGTTAAAATTTCTTCTTCTTCTTCTTCTTTTTTTTTTTTTTTTTTTTACAGATGTTAGAGTTGGGGCACCTGGCTGACTCAGTTGGGAAAGCATGCAACTCTCAATGTTGGGGTTGTGACTTTGAGCCCCACGTTGGGTGTAGAGATTACTTTTTTAAAAAAAGAAAAAAATTAAAGCTAGCATAGTAAATTAAGACCATTAGGTCACTGTCCCTAGACTTTGATCAGAACCGAATGTACTATGTATGTCCTAGTGTAATTTGAAATGACCCAAGAACTATAACATGCTTCATAAATATATGAAACATTGGAATTAGAAAAGTTATTGAAACAACTTTAAATACTTCAGGGAGTTGTAAGCATTCTAGCTTACTTCCATATCGCTATACCTTGGGCCACACCAGGCCCCTTGCTTAGTATCTTCCAGTTATTAGAATGATTATAAAAGTTCTCTTTTGTCCCTGTAGTTGAAGACATGAAACATGCCTTTAAAAATCTTAGTAACAATGTGTTTAAAATGTGTATGATGAGGATGCTAAGACAAGGAAGTGGCTGCTTTTGCCTCCTGTATATATGGATCCGGTTTCTCCCACTCTATCTGCTGTCCTTCAACATGGTTCCACCGGTACGTTCTGCCTTCCCCCGTGTCTGTTTCGCATGCGTGTCTCTGTTGCTCATTCTCTGTACTTTTCATGGTTATTTCCTGCTTTTTCTGCCCTTTTTACTTTAACTGACCAGAATATATCGCTAAACTTTCTCAGTTGTTGAATTTATTTAGCAAAGTCGCATCAAGAAAGAAAACTTGTATTTAGTGAGCATTCAATGCAAAAATAAAAAGTTTCTTGTGGGATAGAGGCCTCAATAGAATAATTTTCTACGCTTGCTATAGACATTTCTTCTTATAACTGAAGAGTGTTCATTTTTATTGTATTTTAAATTTTTTAAATGTATGGTGTTTGAATATAAAAAAAGCTTGAAATGTTCATTTTTGAAAGAGAGAGAGAGAGAGCTCACATGCACAATTGGGGGAGGGGCAGAGAGAGAGGGAAAGGGAGAATCCCAAGCAGGCTCCACACTCAGCAAGAAACCCAATGTGGTCCTGGGATCATGACCTGAGCCGAAATCAAGAGACTGACACTTAACCAAATCAGCCACCAGGTGCTCTTCCCCCCCAATAAAAAGCTTAACAAGAAAATATATCCTCCGTAATCTCACTACCAAATTTGGTAAATTCCTGGTATTTTCTTCTGTGTTTACTTGTCAATATACAATTTTTTCCTTAAATATAACTTTGAAAAAAATATATAACATTGCTTTTTATAGCTATAATAATCATGGTTTAAATATTATGTAAAATAATTCATTTTAAAAACTTGGATCAAAGAGTGTTACTCCTATTGTTTACAAATATTAAGCATTTTGTCATTAATAATTCTTCAAAAACTATTTTTAATGCTTATACAATACCCCTTTATGGGATGTTTTAACATATTAAACAATATTCATATTACTGGAGATGGAGGTGGTTTCCAATTTTTGCTATTATGATAGTGCCTTTAACTCCCATGCATACACATCTTTGACTATTCCTGATTTCCTTAAAATTAAATTCTAGTTCCTCAACTGAGTTTAACCGGGTCAAATAAGGTAATACTTACTTCCCAGGAAGATTGTATCAATTATTCCGACCTTCAGTAAGAGAGTGTGCTACCAATTTCACTGCGCTCTGCCAGGCAGTTAGCAGCTTAAAAAAAATTGTGACCTTAATAAGTAGAAAAGCCTCATCTCAAGTATCAATTTTTAAATATTGAAAAATAAAATAAAATAAAATGAATATTGAGATGGAACACTTTTTGATGATTTTGGTCATCTGTAGCCTTGTGGTTAGGGCAATTTCTTTTTCCTTTGTTCTAACGGGATGTGTGGGCTTTTTTTCTTATTGTTTCATAAATGCTCTAAAAATACTTGACCATATTAGTTCCAAATATCTTCCTCAGTTTATTATTTGCCTTTTAACTTTTCATGGTATTTTGGATGTTTTAAATTTTGATGCAATAACAGGTCCATTTTTCAATTTTTACTTTTTCCTTTGTGTGAAAAGCTCTTTACCATCCTGAAATCATTTCAATATTCTACCATATTTTCTCCTACTTTTCAAATGGGTTTGCTGTTTATATTGAACTCTTATTTTTATCTGATATATGTTTTGACATTCAGTATAACATGAGTATCCAACTTGATACTTTTGCTCAAATTGTCTTCCAGGTTATTTTTTTTTAAAGATTTATTTATTTATTTAAGTAATCTCTACACCCCATGTGGGGCTTGAACTCATGACCCTGAGATTAAGAGTTGGATGCTCCACTGACTGAGCCAGCCAAGCACCGCTCAAATAGTTTTCCTGGCACCACTGCTGAACAATCTATATTATCTATTTTGGGGGAAGGAGGGCAGAGTATTGTTCGTCATATATTTAGCTTTTATATATTCTAAGCTTGTTCCCGGTCTTCAACTTTTCCACTGATGTGGTAACCCCCACACCAACATCACACTCTTAATCACTATTGCAAAATGTTAAAAGGACCCTCTATCTTGCCATCATTCTCTTTCCAATTATTCCCATTCTCTATTTTTTGTTCTTCTGGAAGACTTTGGAATAATCTAAGTATTCCTTGCTCTCTAAAACATGATAAACTTAGGAATTATTTTCTATGAACTATGTAATAATTAGGCTTTCCATTCAGGAATATGTCTCTACATAAAATAATTTAAATCAATGATATTTTTGTAGTTTTCTTTGAGGTTACTCATGTTTACTCTTGAATCATTTCTAAGTATTTAAATTATCTAACTATGTGAATATTTTGAAACCAGGATCTTACTGAGCACTCTTTTATTAGTCCTAGTAGACCATTGCTTTACCCATAATCTTTTTTTCTATAGCTATAATTTTTGTTATTGTATTGTTTGTTAGCTATAATTTTTGTATTCTATAGCTATATTTTGTTGCATTGGCTAGAAATTCCAGGTTGATATTAAATAACTGTGGTAATGACAGCTATGATGTCTTGATGACTTACTCATAATTTTATTGTGAATGCCTTTAGTTTCATTATTTAATATAAATGTTGGCTACTGGTTTTAATTAACTTTTAATTGCTTTGACAGAGCTACAGCCAAAATAACAAAGCTGGGGAAAATTTAAAGATGAAGAGTAGTTACAGTCCACATAGACAGTATGGGTTACCAATGTATGAATGGGTGATTCTTTAAAATGTGTTTTAATCTGTTAAGGACATACATTTCCCCACAAGTAAAATGCTATAAATTATAATGAAATTTCTTGGCTTAACCCAAAGACTTATTTGACCAATAAGTCTAAAGAACTAAGACAGTCCCAAGCTTTCCTGGGCTCTCCATGATATGTTAAACATGGGAATCATTAGATGAAAACTCCAGTAAATGTGCAGCAGCCCATTGTGGGTCAGATTATCTATGAATAAGTCAATAATAATAAATGGTGGATAATAGTGATTGACATATGATATGTGTATGTGTGATATTCATTTATATACGTCATGTTGATATATATCATTAATATACATACATATAATTTCATTTATTATCACAGCCCTACCATTATTATCCCCACACCTAAAGAAATTGAGGCTCAGAGACTTTAGAACTTGTATGACATCAACTTACTTGGATTTCCAATAAATCATCATAAAAGAAAAAAACGTGTTCTGGAAAAAGGTTTCAAATTGCATTTAGTGCTGTAGTAGTCTTCTAGCCCAGTGCTTCCCAAGTTTAATGTACATATGAATCACCTGGAGAATCTAACTAAAATGCAGATTCTGATTCAGTAGGTCTCGAATGGGAGCAGTTTCTGTATTTATAGGCAGCCTAGGTGATGCCAAAGTCCAAGGTAAACAGACCACAGACTTTGAGGAGCAAGGCTGCAGTCCACTGCATTAAATCATTTGTGATCAGTCTGATTTCTACCTTTAAAATGTGATTATAAAAATAAAAACAAAACTAACATACCAAAAAGACACTTCATCTGTAAGATCTAGATTTGGTCACATAAAGAAATCCTTCAGTTATGGCAGATTAAGAGTCTGGCAGGTTACCTTTTAATTTGGTCCTTCTGGTCAATGCAGGAAAGTTGTATATGTAGATGAGAGGTTTTAGCCTCCGGTCCGAAAAAGCCACAACTTCATAAGGAATATTAGTTGCCACAACACCCACAATTCCATTCATACACTGAAGTACAGTCTTTTTCTTGGTTTCAATATTAATAAATATTACAAAATTCCCACAAGGGTAGCAGATGGTTTTGTCGTTGACAAATTGAACATTCTGCTTAGGGAATCCTTGGACCCATCTTTGGGGAAAAAATATGTCACCATCATTATAATACATCTCAAATACTTTTTAAAAAACAAACCAAACAGAAGGGCATCAAAATATCTGAAACACATCTATTCTATTTTTACCCCCTTTCTGCCCCCAAACAATCTCTAACATAAAGGCAGGCATATCCTAACTGTGAGACCAGTGTGGAGGCTACTTGGGATTCTCTCTCTGCCTCCCCCCCCCCCATTCCCGCGCTCACTCTCCCAAAATAAGAAACATCAAAAATAAAGCTTTTTAAAAACCCCACAACTTTGAATAGGATAGCCTATTTTGTGGTTGTGAGTCAAATAGAAAACTGTTTCTTTACCAAGATGAAGTGTGTACAGCTGTATTTTAGATGGAAAAACACGGATAGAATGCAGAAAATAAACGGAATTAAGAGCAAGTTAAAGAATGGGAGAAACAAGAGGGGAGGGAGGGGACTTGGTCTGAAGGAAGTGTCCGAGAGACCCGGCAGTCGCGGGGTGGAGGACGCCGCACCTCACGGACAGGGACGGGCCGACCGGGCCATAGGGGTTCTCCTCGCGCTCCCGGCCTTGAGCCATTGGCCAGGTTTCCTTCCGCCTGGCCCCGGGCTGGAAACGCCCGAGCCCCTCTGGGGTCTGCAACCTTTACTCAGAGGTACTCTGCAGCTGCGTAGCCGGCAAAACGTCCGTTGTTGCCACGGTATCCAAGAGACTGTAACGCCTGCTCCCATTGGCTATGCCTTGTCTGCCTGCCTCCTCTCGGACCTAGTGGATTGGTGGAAGTGCTGCCGCGTCTCAGCCAATGGGAGAGCAGCGAGCTGAATGTGGGGAGGCGCGTAGGAGTGAGTGTTGCGTGGCCCTTGCCTCGGGCAAATAATTACAATATTAATAAATAGCAATAGCAGAATTAATATTGTATGCTGACCATGCCAGGCGTCGTTCCAAGCCCCAGGCAGGCATTTTTTCATTTACTCTTCAAATCGCCCATCAGCCCCATTTTATAGATAAGCAGAATGAAGTAAGGATGCGGGAAGTAACTTGCCTAAGACTGCAAAGTTAAGCGGGACTTAAAACCAGGTATAGGTATCGTCTAAATTTAGAGCTCCAAGGCTTTAATTACTATATTACACCCTCAAATGAACTCTCCGTACCTTACTCAAGGAGGCACACAGCTCCAGGAAGTAACTTGATCGAAAGGCCAACATCTTGTCCTTGTTTCTTCCCTTTCCTTCTCATAGCCTTTTTTCCCCCTTCTTCCTTTCCATTTCTCTCCTCCTCCCTGCCCACCCCTTCTCTTCCTTAGGTCTTTCTTCCCTGTCTTGCCACCTTCTCTTCTTCATTTCCTATACAAATATTTACTGAGTATCTCCTGTGCATGCTGCTAGTCACTTGAAACAAAATAATGGGCAAAAGAAATAGAATTTCTTCTTGGAAGTTCCTTCTTGGAATTTAGAGACTGGTGGAGTCCAGGAAGAGGACAGACATCCACATCATTACACAAATACAGAATTATAGATTGAATTAAGAAGAAAAGGAGCATGATACCGTGATCACTTATGTTGAGGTCTTCACCTAGTTGAATGGGTAGTCAGGATTTCTGTGTGCATATGCCATTTTCACGGAGAGCTGAAGGATGAGGAGCTATTGCTGGAGCCTGGGGGCTGGGGTGGAGGTTGGGGGGTGGGAGTAGGATGCAGAGGAGGACAACAGATTGGATGAACTAATTGGATTGGAAGGGTAATGGGATTAGAGCAGAGGGAGATGAGAAGAAAATACTGAAGATGAGGCTGGAGAAGGAAAGAAGAGTCAGGTAAAGGCCAAGTTGAGAATTCTTTTTCTCCTAAAAGCCAAGGCAAACACATTAAAAACTTTAAGCGGGAGAATGACATGATCAGATTTATGTTTATAAAACATTCTGGCTGCAAGAAGATTATCACTTGACTAGGAGAACAGGGAAAATAGAAATAGAAGGCACATTAGGAGCATAATGGTCCTAACGGGGGAAGCAAAGCAGGATTTTTGGACTCACCACTATTGGCCCTGAAGGTTGGTGGGGAGTTGCATGCAGGATGTTTAGCAGCACCCCTGCCATGTACAGTAGCATGTACACAGTTGGGACAATCAAAAATGGCTAGGGGCATCTGGGTGGCTCAGTTGGTTAAGTGTCTGACTTGATTTCGGCTCAGGTCACCATCTCACAGTTTGTGAGTCCAAGCCCCACATCGGGCTCTGCACTGACAGTGTGGAGCCTGCTTGGGATTCTCTCTCTCTGCCCCTCCTCCTCTTTGTACACTCTCGCTTTCTCTCAAAATAAATAATAAATTTAAAAAGATGCTTATGGACATTGTCAAATGGCTGTTGGGGGTAAAATCACCCCTAGTTAAAAAGTCAATGTATTGAAAATTACTTTAGAAGGTAAAAATCTATAGGATTTGGTGTTGGATTGATAAAGAGGGGTAAAAGAGAAAGAAGAATCCAGAATGATCTTGGATTTCTGATTCTCATAGAGAGAGTGCTATCCTTCACTGAGATGGGGTGATGTAGTGCGCCGCGGGCGCACAGAAGCAAGGAAGTGAGGATAAGAGAATGAGGAAGAGAAGAGAGAGCTAAAGGATGGGGACGGGAGGAACAACAGAGTGATGCCCATATTGCCGCTTTATTCCTCATATGCAAGTAGTTCTATACAAACAGCCACAGCTAAGAGAAGGTTTTTTTCTAGACAAAACTTCTGTTTTCACGATTATTGTTGTGCCATATTCCTGGGAACTTTACACCCTCTTCTTATTGTTATTATAAGACTGCCAAAGCGTGAAAGGCATTTGTACAATAACATTTCAACTCAAGAAGCTTGAAGGACATTGGTGCAATAACATCTTAACTCAAGTGAATTAACCTCTGAGGAGCTGGATCAGCCGCAAGGGCTGTAAGGGAACGAGAGCTTTGCTGGATCACACTCTCCTTACTGGCTCCTCGCTGCTGCTCCCCACAGGTGAAGAAGGACCGAAGACCTGTGTTTCTGCTCTAAAGAATTTTTCTTTTTCTTTTTTTTTTTTTTTTTTTTTTTTTTTTTTTTTTTTGCTGAAATGGAAGGAAAACACATGCAGTGCTTAGTGTTAAAGAACTGCACAAAACTGGGTGACAAAATCCCACATTTCTCAGTCACAGGGGGAAGTGGCATGAAGAAAGTAAAGCTTTCCCCTCTGGTAAATCCTAAACCCTGGACAGTTTCTGCTGCCACTCCCTCACTAGTTGGCTTATTTGTGTTTTGACAAAGTCCTCCCTCCAAAGGTAGCTTTAACCACAACCCAAGCATTTTATTTATTTTTTAAGTTCATTTATTTTGAGAGACAGAGAAAGGGAGTGGGAGAGGGGCAGAGAGAGAGGCAGAGAGAGAATCCCAAGCAGGCTCTGCACACTGTCACTGAGGAGCCCAATATGGGGCTTAAAGTCACTAACTATGACATGACCTGAGCCAAAATCAAGAGTCAGATGCTTAACCAACTGAGTCACCCAGGCACATTTAACCACAACCTGAGCATTTTAAAGCCAACACCAGAGAAGACTGTGATGAAGCAAATCCTGCCACTGCTCCCAGGGTAAATAAATGGGAGGTAAAGGGTATAAGGCAGGCAAGAAGGGTGTACTTTGGAAGACAGATACTGACCAGGCTGGCATCAGCCATGACCTTGGAAACCCTCATCTTGCCCAGTGTTAGAGCAAAAGAAAAATGGAATGGCACTCAATTGGAAAAACCAATCTTACGGCCATCTTACTGCACAAAACCCTGATTGGAGTTTAGATTTTAGAAAATGTCTCCAGCTAGGTTTCTGGAATGCCTGTTGTTGATATTCAGGAAGAGATGCCCTAATCTGTGCACCATGTTGTTACAGGAAGATGAGTGGCCTTTCTTAGTCTGGAGGGGGAAATCTAAATCTCCCCAGAAAATGGACTGGAAAATATGTTCTAGGGCTCACTCTGAAATATTTACAGATAGGAGAAACAAAATCTTTCTCTAGAAACAGGTTCTTTCTCTAAGCAGTGACCCCAAGGAGCAGCCCTGAGAAAGGTGATAACCAGTATGTTCCATCATTTGGGGGAAGCATCCAACCCCCACAACTTACCCCTCTCAACTCCCTTTCTCCTTGCAAATCCCCACCCTACCAACATTAGACTAGTCCTGGACAGAATAAGCCTAATCCTCAGCATCAGGCTTTATACCTTTGTAGAACTCAGCTCAATGCCCCAGAAGAGCAGTGGTCAATTCAAGTTCATTGAGCCCTAAAACCAAAACTTGTCCACCACCAGCCACCGAACAGTAACAACAACAGCAACAAAATGCTTGTTTCCCTCTAAGAGATTGTTTCATTCCTGGCTGCTCTTGGGTCCTAGCCAAACTCTCTGAAAGATGAATTTTCACTAAAGTTTTCACCCTCTTGCCAGGTTTTCTAGGATCATTTAAATATGGGGAAATATTATACAGCATACTGGAAAGCATTTCATTACATAGATGAATAAATGACCTCTAGCATATTAGCTAATTATTTGCTTTTTGTGAAAAGTAGCAATGTTTATACAAAAAGTCAAAAAAGCAAGAAATGAACATTGTTTCTCTGGGTAAAAAGAAATGTAAATAATGAGTGTTCTTAAGGTAAAGGAATAACAATTTGCAGTAGGAAGTAGCTTCTTATCTTTTGGTAATTGGCCCATTTTATAATAGTGATGATAATAAACCACAATATCTTGAGCTTCTGTTATTTGTAGAGAACTTCATAAAAATCCGGATCCTCCCAACAACCATGGTACAGGGGAAACTGGGACTCAGAGAGCTGAAGCATGTAACTCAAGTTTGCATACATGATCTGCCCAGATTTCCTCTCCACTCAGCTCTAAGAACAGCGAACTCTTTCTATGCTGCTACTCTGCGTTTGCTACACATTTATGAAACATGTATTATTTTGTGCCTATTGCATAGACATGGAAATTGAGTCTCAGAAAAGTTAAGAATTTTGCCAAGAATATCACAACCTCAAATGGAATTGAACCCAGGTAGTTTTAATTATGTGAAAGGGAGCACCTGGGTGACTCAGGTGGTTAAGCAACTGACTTTGCTTCAGGTCATGCTCTCACGTTTGTGAGTTCGAGCCCCACCTGGGGCTCTGTGAGGTCGGCTAGCTCAGAGCCTGGAGCCTGCTTCAAATTCCGTTTTCCTCTCTCTCTGCCCTTCCCCCACTCACGTTCTGTCTGTCTCTCTCTCTCTCAAAACTGAAAATAAACATAAAAAAAAGATTTAATTATGTGAAAGAACCCTTCTTTCCTGATATGTGCAGACTTGAAATTTTAAATCAAATTGGGCATTTAACTTGAATTGAGCATTTTTCTGGAAGAAGAGAAATAAAGAATCCTTCATAATTCCCAGAAGTTTCAGAATAAAGAATATGGGCCAGGTTACATTTTTATAGAAATTCTGGGCCAATTAGTAAAAATGTATGAATGTTATTTTTTTGTGCATCTAATCTAACACATTTTGATTTATTTTCACATTTCAAATATTTTTGTATTGTATGTAGAACACAGCTTTATGATTACATTTCATGTCCCAAGTTGCTTACCTTGATCTTGATGCTGAAATAACTACATTTGGTTGAAACACGGAAAGGATTTTTAATCAACATTAAATAAATAACATGGGATATACAGTGTTAAACAATGCTCTAAAGCAGATGACTGAGAACTTTAGTCAGTTTAAAGGGTAGAGGGCAAATTGTCACATCAGGTCCACCCTGAATTCCAAGGCAAGAATATAAACAGACACCTGTAAGCCATTTATCCAAGTATTTTAAATGATTTATTAAAATTTAAAAGTTGGGGTGCCCGGGTGACTCAATTGGTAAAGCACCCAACTCTTGATTTTGGCTCAGGTCATGATCTTGTAGTTTGTGAGTTCAAGCCCCTCATCCATGCAGAGCCAGCTTGGGATTCTGTCTCTCTCCCCACCTCCTCTGCCCCTCCCTCACTTGTGCGCGCATGTGCACGCTCGTGCTCCTTCTCTCTCTCTCAAAATAAATAAACTTAAAATAAAAACCAAAAATTTAAAAGTCAAAATACAAATTACAAGAATGAAAATTAAAAATTCAAATCAGGGAGTACTTGGGGGGCTCAGTCAGTTGAGCGTCTGTCTGACTTCGGCTCAGGTCATAATCTCATGGTTCGTGAATTTGGGCCCTGCATGGGGCTAACAGCACAGAGCCCACTTAAGAGCCTCTGTCCCCCGCGCTCTCTGCCCCTCTCTCACTCATGAGAGTGTGCTCTCTCACTCTCTGTCAAAAATAAATAAACATTAAAAAATTCAAATCAGAATTTTAAAATGAAGTCAAAATTTTCACTTCATTTTTATCATAGTTAAATCTTTTAAAATAGTTTGTATCAAAAATTATAATTCTAATGGTCAGTATCCATCTAGTCAAAGTGAAGAATTGGTTAGGCTCCAACATGTTTAGTTTAGACCTACATATATACATAAATGTAGGCATAATAAGGTTTGTATAATATTGTAAAACATTCCTCAGTCTCATGTGTTACTAATGCCAATACCACACTAATTCATGAAAACCCCTGGACCGACAACTTGGAACCCAAGAGAAGTAAGAAAATAGTTACTTGTTTCTACTGGGAAAGGGGCCTTAGTTATGAGAGCAGCTTAATGCATTCATACTCTCAGCAGCGAAGGACTAGACACATTTATTATCTGTCTTTTCTCATATCCAAGCACTTTTGCCACTCAGATCTCCTCTACATTCCCTAAATAGTTTCTGCCTCTGATGTCAGTAGTGGTACATTCCACAAACCTCACAGTGGTCAAAGATAGTAAGTAGTCTGGTTTTTAGGACCTGGGGCAACAGTGGAGAAACCCAGGGTGGGAAGAGGGTTAGTCAGGACCTTAGATCTTTAGGGTTGCCATGGTTCTGTGAGAATGTGGAGTGCTGTATCCTGCACGTTGGAGCCGAGGGGTCTCTAAAGCCTGGGGTCCCTGGCAGGTGCACTCCTTGCTGTATCTGTGGATGGTACAGTGTCACAGAGGTTTGACAAACTGTGTAGTGAAAGATAAAATAGTGTCAGAGGAAGGCTTCGTGGGAGATGATGGAAGGGGGAAATAGTGGAATTTATAAGAGAAATGATAAGAACATTACAGTTTAACAAAAAGTCAGGTCGGCATTTCTGCAGAAGGTACCTGGTTGTGGAGGGCATCGAGATGGGCAGGGGGAGGCTTCCGCGGTCGCCTGGGGCCTTGGATTCCTGGCAGTTTTGCAGAACACTGATATCCATGGACTCTAACGTGGACTTCACTTAAAGAAATCCAGGGGCCATTAAGGGGCGAAAACAAATCAATTTGTCTTGTGCCATAAATATCACTTAAAATAGGGTTTTCAAAGAATATTAAGTACCAAGTTTTTGAAAAGCAAGGTTTACCATCATTACATATTCAAAATTTGAGTTTGGATATTCTCTTAAAAAGCTTCAAGGTTCATCCACATTAAACTCTCCATTGTACCTTCTCATAAAAAAGCTTAAAAGCAGTAAAATCCATCAGTACATTCCATTTTATATTCTTTCATCTGACTTCCCTTCCATTTCCTTTGCCTACAGAATCTTTCATATTCATGATCCCTTAAACTAGAAGCAAAGAAACAGTGCTTTACAAAAAATACTTGGTTCTGTGGCCATATGTTTTTACTGGTAGAAATCTGGCATGACGAGTTTAGAATTGGATACTTCATTGTATTCTATGACAAAAACTTGAGTCCAGAATGAGAAATGAAGATGAAGTGGTGAAAATACATATCTGAATTCAGATTATATTCTCAGAGGCTATGTGATTTAGAGAACAGAGCCCCCAGCCTAAAAGTTTATGTTCTTATTCTATCTTGCTTCTTACTAGGTATGTGATAACTGGAAAAACTGAAAATTTCTGAAATTTAACTTCATCATCTATAAAGTAAATCTGATATTTTCCCTTGCCTACCTTCACAGGATTATTTATGAGGATCAAATGAAATGGGATACACAAAAATTACTTTATTTGAAATGTACAATATAGGCAGAGGGTCCTATTACATAGTTGCAAGTCATTTCCCTCAGCTCCTGAGCCTGGGAAGGAAGGTGATTTACATGCACACTGAAAGCAGGCAGTGCAGAGATTACTACTGTGGGCTAACTCCAGAAAGGAAGAAGATTATCAGCTTCCCTTAAATTGTCTGTTAGCATTGGTAACACATTTGTGTTCCAGAGCAGTTACGGGTTGTAACACCTTAGCCATTTGTATGATTTGTTTACTAAGTTGTGACCAACAGTTTTTTGTTACTGAAAGAACATCAACAAAAAAATTTCACAAAGCATCCCACATGGTAGGGTAAATAATGTCTTGGGGTGCGTGTGCACACACACACACACATATGTGTATTTGTATTGATCACTTAAAAAATTTTTTTTCCTTAAAAAAAGTCCCTAAGTATGTTAGAGGTAACTGTGAGCAAGACATACTGGATTTCATTGAATTTCAGATAAAACTATTAAGGGGTAAAATCTACCAAAAAATTTAAAAAAATCCTTTCTCATCACTCAGAATTTTTATTTTATACTTATTCAAAGTGCTCTTTAAAACTTATATTATTATCATAAAAGAACAAACTTATCCAGAAACAGATTTTTATCCTGGGCACCTGGGTGGCTCACTCAGTTAATAGGCCAACCCTCGATTTCAGCTCAGGTCATGATCCCGAGGCTCCTAAGATCAAGCCCTGAGCTGGGCTTTGCACTTACAGCATAGAGTCTGCTTGGGATTCTCTCTGCCCTTCTCTCCCAAATAAATAAACATTAAAAAAAAAAAAAAAGAAATAGGTTTTTACTCTATATTACTCTTGTGCAAGTATAAACAAGAAAATATAGGGGCACCTGAGTGGTTTGGTCGGTTACATATCTGACTTCAGCTCAGGTCATGATCTCACAGTTCCTGAGTTAGAGGCCCTCATCAGGCTCTGTGCTGACAGCTCAGGTTCTGTCTTCCTTTCTTTCTGCCCCTCTCCCACTCATTCTCTGTCTCTGTCTTTGTCTGTCTGTCTCTATCTCTCTCAAAAATAAATAAATGAACATTAATAAAAAAAAGAAAATATAAATGATGTGAATTAAGGTTTTCCTACAACGTGTTCACTTTTACTGCCCAGCTGTTTTGAGTAATTTTTCAAGTCAGAGTCACGGGTGTTCACTTACCCCTACCTCACCTGCCACCTCCCCACTCCCTGCCTTGTCCTCTGTGCCAATAAGAGAATTTCATTTAATAATGGAACAAGGGTGCCCTCTTATTGTCTCTGGGATTTTCTTTCAAGCAGTTGACATCCACCCTGCAAGTTCAAGCACAAGCAATAACATCCATGTCAGGACTGCACCCAGCCTATAGTGATTTTAAGATATAGCCCAATTTTCAGAAGTGTTCAAAGGTGGAGAAATGTACAGCTTAGAATCAATGAAATATGACAGTAGTTAAGAGATCAGACTGTGATGTCCGTTCAGAATTGAAAAACCCGTTCCACCATTCAGAAGTATGTTGCTGTTGGAAAGTCACTTAATTTCTGTACCTGAGTTTCCTCACCAATGAGATGGTAATATTAACAGTATTTCTTATTTAATTTAATTTTTATTTACTTCTTCAGGTTGTAAGAATTAAAACTTTTTCACGTAGAACATTTAGCAGACACCTGGCAGGCAGAATGCATTCACCAGATGGAATTATCTCCTATATGCTATTTTACATTTTCATTTAAAAGTATACCTTGAACATATTTCTGCATCAGTATATATAGAACTACTTCATGCTTTTGGGGAGGAAGATTTTTTCTCTATCTTTCTAAATTCTTTTGGCTGGTCGAAGAATTAAATTGACATGAGAAAGGTTAATAGGAGAAAACCAAATTTAATTATATATGTTTGGGGAATCCACACAAACATGAAAGATTTTTAAAAAGTCAGGCAAAATAAGGTATATATGTCATCCTGAACGGAGAAGCGGGTTCTGGGGCTTTAAGGGGAGGAGCCAATTTACAGAAAGATGAAAGCAAGCAAATGCTTGGTAAACAAATGTTTGCTGGGCCATACAGAAATAAGAGACAGAGAAGAATTTAAAAAACAGACCTTACTAAGTTTCTTCCTGTCTACCACATCTCGTTCATTTTATACTATTATTTATGATAATAGCTCCCTTCCTGGAACAGGTCCTTCAAGTAAATTCCTTTAGGTACTCAAGGGGAAGTTCAAAGGTTCTTCCTGAGCCTTCTGTTTCTTAAAAACAATCAGCCTAAAATAATCCATATGCCAAAGAAACACATTTGGGGTGGTAAAATCTCCCCTACAATACCTTTTAAGAGTAGGTGGGTGCCACTGGGTGGCTCAGTGGGTTAGACAACCAACTTGGGCTCTCTGCTTTCAACCCAGAACCCCCTTCTGAGCCTTTCTCCCTCTCTCTCTCTGCCCTTCCATTGCTCACATCCTCCATCTCAATTTGTTCTTACTTTTTACCTGTCGTTTTAAAAACCAGTTCCTTCCTTCCTTCCTTTTTCCTCCCTCCCTTCCTTCCTTCCTCCCTTCCTCCCTCCCTTCCTTCCTCCCTTCCTCCCTCCCTTCCTTCCTAGCTTCATTGCCTCTTACTCTAATCAGAAACCTTACATACACGATGCAGGAAAACCAAATCTCTCTGACCACGACTTGCTTTGGAATGTCTGCAGCCATTTAGCTCTAAATGCTTTAGCTGTTTCAGACCTTTACCCCGTGTGGCAGTTGGCAGCAGGCGGAAGTGCAGGGCTTGCTCGGCCACGCAGATGGCCTCCGCTCCGCGTCTCCTCGGCCTGGGCAGCGAAGCATTTCCGCTGGGCCTTGAGCTCCCGCGCGCAGGGGTCCTTCGTGAGGCGGCCTCCAGGGGCTGTGGACGCCTGCACGCCCCTGCCGTAGGCCGCGGCCCTAGGCGTCCGCGGAAAGCGCGGAGTTGGCCTCGCAAGCGCCCCCACACCGCTCTGTCCCCCGACGGGAGCTGCTCCGCCGGCAGCCCGCGGGCGCCGCCATCTTAGGTCCGTCCTCTTCCCTAAAATCAGTTACTTAAAGTAAAAAAAAAATTTGAGATATAGCATAGAGTAATAACTCCGATTATATAGAAAGGTTTTCAAATGAAGCCAGTCTCTATCTCATTTCTTCTCAACTCATTGCTTTCTACCTCAGTTTCATTGTCCAGAAACCGACTTCCAGCCTAAGAAACGGAATGTAACCAGTGCGCGGGAAGCACCGCGCCAGGCCTTGGGCCTTCTCTTTTTCTTTCTCTTCCTTGCCCCAGAGGTATTCACGCTCCTGAATTCTATTTCTTGTTTCTTGTTTTTCAGTGTTACCACATATGCAAGTGCCATAACTGACATGCTGTCATTTTGCGTGTTTTTAAAGTTAATATATTAGTCGTGCCATGTATATCATATTGTGACTTGCTTTTATGACTCAGTATTATGTCTTCGAGACGCATTCATGTTCATAGTTGTAGCTGTAGTTTATTAGTTTTCATTGCTGGATAGTTGGCCATTATATAAACGTATGAATACACCACACATTATCCATTGTACCTCGTTTTTGTTTTTGTTTTTTTTTGCTATTCAAGATCCTTTCTTTATGGACCATTTATTCCTGTATGGCTTCTTATTGTGAGGCTTATAATGACCTTTTTTGTTTTTTCTCTTGACCTTGTTCTGGGCCCTACTAATTCTTTCATTCTCATTCCACTGGTATTTTTCCATGGAATCTCTTTGAGAAAGGCTGCCATAGACTGTCACAGAATGTTAATTTTGTAAGAAGATAAGGGCCCCTCATTTTTCAAGAGATTTTAAATATTATTAATTAAAATAATAACGAGTGAAACACTTCATGTGACTTCAATATTCCTAACTTACTCCATTAAAATACCTTATTAATTTTAATTGATCATATTCTAAACAGTATATTATTCAAATTACATTCCTGAAAAGTCACAAAAGAATGTTGTATCAAATGAATGTATATGGTCAATAAGGGCCCGTGGTACTTAGAAGGCAGAATACTGTTTCTTATCACTGGGACCTCCAACTCTTGACCTTAGGCGAGCAGAATCTGTTCAGGTTAATTACTGACAATCACAGTTGCAGAAATGTGAAATACTGTGCCCTTCACCTATGGCTAACAGCAGTGGGTATCCAGATGGTCACATTATGCGTACAACCACAGAGGGCCTAGAGATGAACCACTACAATGCACGGCAGTACTATATAGTGCAGTAGTTTCCCGGGACAATACATGTTTTTTTGTTTTTTTTCAATTTCTTCTTTTGAGCAATTAATCTTTTACTTTATTGTTGAATTGGATCTTTCAAATCATTACAACAAAATGTTACACTTGTCATGAAGTTTTTAGGTTGGCCGATCAGAGACTTAAATGTACGGGGTTAATTTGCATGATATCATAAATGTGCTAAAAGACCTTCTAAAAAGTTAGTTTTCTAAGAAAAGAGTTAAGTAGGACCCATGTGTTAGTAAAAATTATGCCTTAACTTTTTTCATTTAGTATCTGTAATAATAAGCATTTATTGAACATTTGTTCTGTGCCAAGGACTGGTCTAAGTGTTTTCTATATATTTACTAATTTAATACTTCTTCAAACTTGATAAGGGAGGTAAGTTTTTACCACTGCATTTTACAGCTGAGGGAACTAAAACACAAGGGATCTTGTCTACATTCACATAGTTTAATAAGGGATTATTATAATTTAAAGAGTTTCATAGTAAAATCACATGTTGAATTATTAATTCATAGATCCATGCCTTGAAACCTCACCCCCAGTACCTCAGAATATGACTTTATTTGGAAATAGGTTCATTACAGCTGTAATGAGTTAAATTAAGATGAGGTCATATTAGAGTAGGGTGGGTCGCTAATCCAATATGACTAGTGTCTTTATAAAGAGGGGAAATTTGGACACATATGCACACAAAAAGGAGGCCATGGGAAGATGAAGGCAGAGATGGAACAGATGCTTCTACAAGCCAAGGATGCCAAAAATTGCCAGCAAAACCATCCGGAAGCGAGAGGAGAGGCATGAAACAGATCCTCCCTTACAGTCTTCAGAAGGAGCCAAGTCTGCTGACATTTTGATCCCAGACTTTTCTGGCCTTCAGAACTGTGAAAATAAACTTCCTTAAAAATTTTTTTTATGTTTATTAATTTTGAGAGACAGAAGATGAGAAGGGGAGGGGCAGAGAGAGAGAGAGACACAGAACTGGAAGTGAGTTCCAGGCTCTGCACTGTCAGCACAGAACTCATGAACTGTGAGATCATGACGTGAGCTGAAGTGGGAGGCTGATGGACTGAGCCACCCAGGGGCCCCTAAACTTCTGTGGTATAAGCCACTCAGTCTGTGGTACTTTAGTAACCTAACCCTCAAAAACTAATACAGGGGTGGAGTTAGCATCAAACCCAGGCAGGAAGGCTGCAAGATTGGTGTGCTTATCACTTCACTCAATGCCTCTCCCATAATAGAGCTAATCAGAATAAAAGCAGATACCAAGGCCTGGAGAAATGAATGGCGCAGGAATTACCAGCTCACAAATCTAGGCAGAGAAGCAAAACACTGACTACCCCTTCCCATGTCTGTACCATGTTCCCTGGAGCCTCTGCTTTTCTACTTCCTTAAGTTAAGGGACTTTCAGAAGTGGCTCTAGCCAGACTTTTGTCATAGATCTACAAGTCTAAATTTACTCAGCCCCACTTGGAGGACTCTGAGCCTGTGCTCCTACTCAGCTTCAAAATTCAAACCTTGGGGCGTCTGGGTGGCTCAGTTGTTAAGCATCCAACTCTTGATTTCGGCTCATCTCATGTTCTTACCTTTCTGATTGCACCTTTCAAGGGATGGAGCCTATGAAGGGCTCCATGCTGACAGTGCAGAGACTGCTTAGGATTCTCTCTCTCTCTCTCTCTCTCTCTCTCTTTCTCTGCTCCTCCCAGCTTATCTCTCTCTCTCTCTCTCTCTCTCTCAAAATAAAGAAATAAACTAAGAAAAAAAGATCCAAATCTTTAATAGATTTTTGAAAGCAGCACCAGCATTCTGAGTTAGTACTATCCACATTTGTTTCTTTGGGTTAAAATTAAAAGGGTGTGTCCTACAGGTGACAGTAGGAACAATGCCCGCTCCCTCACCAGTAATCATATTAAGCTATGTAATAGTTATGTATTAAGTACCTACAAGGAAAGGAAAGGCTGTACAGATGGCTGGGTGACCTGACACCTGTCATGGTCAGGTATATTTGCAGAATACATTCGGGAACTGTGAGCAAGCTCTAGGCTCGGGCCCACAAGTCCTGAAATCAGGGGAGCTTTGAGATCGAAGGGGAATTGCACCCATACCCATGCCACACGTGAGCAGCCCGTGTGTCTCCTCGCCCAGGTGTGGGGAGTGGGAGGTCAGGGTCAGAATTAGGTCTGGACATACGTGGAGGCCTGACTGGAGACCACTACTATCCTTCTGGGTGGGGGGATGGCCGTGAGGGTGTCAGCTTCTTCTGTAACTCTGGACGTGGGCGCCTCCCTTGGCCAGCGCAGTACCCTTTGGCAGGACCAGCAGCCGCCTTGTTTTTAGCTAGCTCTGCAAACCCGGGAGGCCAGGCCTAGGTGGGCGTGTTGGGTGGGTGCTGAGATTCCCCAGCAGGCGCTTGGCCGCAGGGGCGGCGCGTTCCTGCTCGCGGAGGCTGGGAAGTGGAGCCACGTGGCCGCTCGCCAGCTGTCTTTAAGAGCCCGGGGGTCACGCAGGGCCGGAGAGCACAGCCCCCGCCCCACTGGCGGCCGCCCCCGGCTGGCACTTCTGAGAGAAGGCGAAGGGAGAAAGGAAGGAAGGAAGGGCGACCTACTTCCTGAACCGCCTGCACACCCGGGTCGCGAGCTCGGCCTGCCCCGCAGCGCGATGTCCGGAGGGTCAGCCAGGAGCCTAGGGAAGGGTGAGGCCGGCCGGCCGCGAGAGGCGGGGGGAGCCCCAGCCGCGTGTCCCGGGGTCGCTGTTCCGGAGCCACCCAGGGGATCCCCCACACGCGGGGATCGGGCCGGCGCCGCCGCGCGCGGGACCTCTCCGCGGCCTGGCCCCGGGGTGGCTGGAGGATGGGGGTCCAGGTCGCTCACACGGCCGTAACCGCTGCCGCGTCTCCCCCGCAGGAAGCGCGCCCCCCGGGCCAGTCCCCGAGGGCCTGATCCGCGTCTACAGCATGAGGTTCTGTCCGTTCGCCCAGAGGACGCTTCTGGTCCTGAAGGCCAAAGGAATCAGGTGAGAACCCAGGCCCGGGTAGTTCCCTGGCTGCCCAGGAACCAGCTGCTGCGGGGTGGCCGGGTGGGACTCTCGGGTTGGGCCCCCCAGGGCCGTCCTTTCCTGCAAAATACACTGTTCTCAGACTTTTGGGGGGACAGAGCAAATTATGAACCCACTTCCCAGGGTGAGAGATAGGGGGAGTGCCACAGATGACACCAGTCTAGGACACCCCATTTACATCAACCTAACCATTTTATGTATTAGAATAGCTGAGGTTCTGGTAAAGTTGGTGGTAAGGGAGGTCGCTTGACAGGTAAGGACCAGAAGCAGCTCTTTTAGCCGTGGTCGATCCCTGATTCCTGGTCCACTGCTTTCAGCCTACTTCTACATTCATGTTTTACCTGTTACTATTTGCTGTTATTTTGAGTATATAATCCCTTCCCTCGTAGTTGATAATTTACCCCAGTACAGGGCCTTGACCATCCTGGCAGAGTGCTGAGTTAACTGTACTGTACCTTTTCCTATAGAGTGGGATGTTGGTTAAGTCAAAGTGCCGCTGACTAAAAATTCAGTCTTTTGCGAAGCCTCTTTGAAATTAGCATGGTTTTTTGACCAATGGGGTATTTATAGGGAGTATGCAATAGTCACTTGGCTCCTGAAACCAAATATCCATTGGAATCCCCTCCCTTCCAGTGATCTTTGAAATTTATTGAGCAGACATTAAATACCTGTGGCGTGGAAGTTTAAAACATAACCCCCATTCTTAAGAATTTTTTTTATCCATGTGCTTAAGGTTTATAAACTAATTGTCTTTTAGGGAGAGAATTAGGCAGACAATAATTTCCCCTAAAAGAATGTAAGGTGCATTCTTTTCTGAAGAAAAATATATTTTTTTATTTAAAACAATTTTTAGTGTTTATTTTTTAAAGAGACAGAGTGTGAGCAGGGGCAGGGAAGAGAGAAAGAGAGAGAGAGAGAGAGAGAGAGAGAGAGACAGACAGACAGAGACACTCTGAAGCAGGCTCCAGGCTCTGAGCTGTCAGCACAGAGCCCAGTGTGGGGCTCAAACTCACAAATGGTGAGATCATGACCTGAGCTGAAGTGGGACGCCTAAGCAACTGAGCCACCCAGGCGCCCTCAAAATATTTTTCAATTAGCCATTACTTCACTAAAATTTGCATCTTATTTGGATGAAATGGATTCTGAATACTTAGCTCAACATTCAGTAACATTTATCCTAAACATTGTATTTTATCCTAATCTTATTCAACTTGGATTGAAAAAAGATGTATCTTGTGCTTGTGCAATTGAAAAGTATAGGGACACCTGGGTGGCTCAGTCAGTTGAGCGTCTGACTTCAGCCGTGGTCATGATTTGCAGTCGATGAGTTCAAGCCCCACATTGGGCTCTGTGCTGATAGCTAAGAGCCTGGAACCTGTTTTGGATCCTGTGTTTCCTTCTCTCTCTCTGCCCCTCCTCACTCTTTGGAACACTAGGTTGAAAACAACCCTACCTTATTTACTGGGACAGTTTTCCAAAGGAAAATTGAAATGATTTTACCAAAGCAGTGTGTGTATGGGGATGAAGAATGGTAACAGAGGTGTTCTGCCTTCATGGACCAGTTTTCAGTTTTACACCCGGAAGACTTTTATTGGACGGGTGCTACATTTTCCCATGGTGCCACCTGACAAAGCATGGTTTTCTTTAAAAAAGAGCATCTTCCAGCTTATGGTGTCAGGTGTCTTGACTTGTTGGCTCATAATGTCAGGTTGAAAAATGCAAGTGTGTTCTAAGAACCTTCTTATCACAAAAAACTCAAGATCTACCTTTTGTTTTCATGGTGTAAGATTTCAGAGTGTTGATAATTCCTTGGCAGAGAGCTGGCTTTGTATTCCTTTTGATGGTTTGTATCTTAGTGTCCAGTAATCTGTTAGAACACAAACCTCTTGATACATAAATGCTAGGTTCATTGTAACCATTTCTGTTTCCATGGAGGATTACATATTTAAATCCTGAAACTAAATACTATTCTAACTTCTGAGGTGGATGGGGAAATAGGAAACAAAAGGTGTTGGTGTATGTTATTTTTGAGTAACTGACCCATTCTGTTGAATAATTACCCAGATTTAACAATTATATGAAACTTTCCTTTCTCTTATTTCCTCTACAATCTCTCAGGCAAGAAACAAGTTAGATCCAATTGCAGTCTGACTATAGCTTGGATTTCATCTGTTTTCTCCCTTTTGGGTTTGCTTAGTGTGGTTTACTCACGTAACATTAAAAAAAAAAAAAACAAAAAACCCAGAAAACAATGCACGGACATTTAATCTGAAACTTTTTGTGGTTGAATTTTTTTGGATTCCTTAATATTTTTTTAAAAAATGATGAACTTTCTACTCAATTTAGCAAGAGGAATTGAATTTTATCATGTTGATTCTCAAATGGTTGGTAGTGGATATAATTATGTACCTCCTATAATCTGCAATGACAATACCTCATACCCCAAAGTGGATTATCTTATTGACAATCTTGAAGCATTTTCCATTTATTCATTCATTCAATAAATATTTACTGAGTACCCTATCTGAAACCATTTTAATTTTCATAGCATTTAAATCTCTTTAAAATTTTTCTCATATGTTTGTTTATTAATATGAACTAGATACACAGAATCCCTGCTTTCATGGAGTTTACATTCTAGGGAGGTGACAAAATAAACATGTAAATAAGGGAGCAAAGTAATTTCAGACACATGTCATCAGTAAAACAAGATGATCATGTAGTAGAGGCTCTCAGCAGCTTCAGAGAGGGTGGTCAGGGAGCGCCTCTTGGAGGATATGGTGTTTGACCTGAGAAGACAGGCAGAGAAGGCAGAGGGACAATAAATGTAAATGCTCTAAGGTGAGAATGTGGTTGGCAAATTCAAGGAATATAAAAAAGGCCAGTGTGGCCAGATCATAATGACCAGAAAGTCACAGGAAACAGGTGTTACAGGTAAAAATGGGCCAGATCACATGCCACAGAGGGGTTAGAGTTTATGCTCATTGCAATGAGGAGCAATCAAGGGATTGCAAGCAGGAGGGTGACCTGATCCAGCTTACTTGTGTGTGTGGAAAATGGACTACAGGGAGGGCACAGTGGAAGCAGAGAGGCCAGTGAGAGGCTGCTACACGGTCCAGCTGGCAGATGGCAGGGGCATAGCTGAAAAGTGGATATGATTTTGAGGTCTAGCTGACAGGTCTTGATGATCCATTTGACTTGAGGCAGAGGGAGCAAGGGAGAAGGAATCAAGACTGATTCGACTCCTAAACTTGGGGTCCAAGCAGCTGAGTGGATGGTAAGAATTTGCTCAGAAGTACCAAAAAAAAAAAAAGTTCCACTCTCACCATTATCTACTCTGTGTTTTAGGCATGAAATCATCAACATCAACCTGAAAAATAAGCCTGAGTGGTTCTTTAAGAAGAATCCCTTGGGTCTGGTGCCAGTTCTGGAAAACAGTCAGGGTCAACTGATCTATGAATCCGCCATCACTTGTGAGTACCTGGATGAAGCATATCCTGGGAAGAAGCTGTTGCCAGATGACCCCTATGAGAAAGCTTGCCAAAAGATGGTCTTCGAGTTATTTTCCAAGGTGTGTGTATAAGAAATCTGGGCTCTTATTTGAACAAACTTTGTTGTTTAAGCTAAATCGGTGGTGTCACTTGTGACTCAGCGATGTGGGAAAGGAAAACAGAGCAGTACTCTTATCTGGTCTGACAGGTCCACAATTCCTTTTGCCATCCGGTTCCTGTTTGCCTCTCCACTGTTAGCCCTCCTCACTCTTTGGATACTGTGTCTCATACTGGAGGGATGTTTAGTTTTCCCAGATTCACCACCTCCTCCTTAACTCCCGCTGGAAGAGTCTTCTTCCTCCTTCCCATTTGGCATGGTTATCTCCAAGTCCTCGTTCATGCATCTGCTCAGGTTCTGCTGCCTTCCAGCAGCTTGTCCACACTGGCTTAGTGCCCAGCTCTATGTTCCCTCATGTGCTAACTTCTGCCTCCCGGTGACTGCCTGCCTTCTTGCCTGTGTGCCGCACCAGGGCTGTAAGCTCCTTGAAGGTGAGGCCGTGTTCCCATCACTGCTGGCTCACTGCCTAGGTCTATGACCAACTCTGCCACTTCCTAGTTGTGTGACTCTGAGCACATTACTCATTTACTTCTGTGCCTTAGCTCATCGCTTGTAAAAGGAGTATAATAATTGCTCCCTTCTTATAGATAAAAATAAGTTTATAAAATACCTAGAGCAGAGTCTGACACATGGTAAATATGGTTAACTCTTATGGTTCTAGCCAACGTCTAGCAGCAGGCATCTACTGTGTGTTGGCAGTAGCTCTCAGCTGACTGAGTAAATGGCATTCCTGTAGAACTATTTTAATCAGCATCAAGGTTGTAGGTAGTTCAAACAATTGATATTAACAAAGAAATGCCCAACAGTAGACAACAAGAATAGCCATGTCATATTATCTCTGTATCCCTATTATTTGTCAGGATATATGTCAGCATATCTTGTCTTCTTTAAATGGCTAAATACCTAGAAGGTGGAACTTATAGAGAGAATTTACTCTATAAGGAGACATTGCAAAGGGAAGCCAATGGGGAAGGAAGGGGGAGCTGTCTGGCTTGGCAGAATGAGAGGGAAAAGAGCACAGACACCTTCTGTCAAACGCGATAGACAGGGAATATGGCAATTACAAGAAAGATGTTGGAGAATTAAAAAAAAAATAGTAACAAGAGATTCATTGTAGAAGCATCTGGCTGGCTCAGTTGGTTGAGCATGAGACTCCTGACCTGAGGGCTATGATTTGAAGCCCCATGTTGGGTGTAGAGATTACCTTAAAAAAAAAGAGAGATTCATTGTGTCTTGAAAGAAAATAAGCTAAAAGCTGGAGATGCCCACCATTACTTCCCAGCTCATATTTAGGGAAAAGGTGGCCTTAGGTACCATATGCCCCCCTCCCTCCTGTCCACCGCTCCGCAAACCAGAAATGCCCCCACCTGCACCCGCAGCCCAATCATCTTCTTTCCTGAGAACCTGAAACTGAGACACAGAGATTAACAGTAAAGGTGTTGAAGTTTTAGAGATGTGTGTGTGTATACATATATATATGTATATATATGTGTGTTTATATATATAATTGGAGACAATAAACCAAAGGCATGTAAAAAATAAATTTTTTAAGGAAGCAGAAATTCAGAGCATTGCAAAGGGACTCGATATCTTGACATACAGGAAACAATACGGATCAGACATTTAAGGAAAAGCAGGGATAAATAAACCAGTTAGCCCCCGATGGAACTATGGACAGAAGTGCTGCCAGCAAACTCTCAGTTCCAATGAGGGCAAGCTGTACTGACACAACCAGGCTATCAGGACATTCTCCTGTGCTTTTACAAGCATCTGTTGATAAACTGAGATGAGTGGACTTCTAGCTCTTGCAATGAGAAAACACACAAATGCCTTCAGCAGGAGCCTGCAAACATCTGGCACTACTACCTGTGAGTCTTCAGGTAGTCATCCCCTTCGAACACCCTTCTCATGTCCTCCCCAAGGTGGAAAGTGGAAAAATTCGCTTCCCCAGCTCCCTTTGCAGCTGCGGCCAGTGCCTGGGACTTAGGCTCTTCCTGTCAGAAACACATGGTAGAGCTGGAGTCAGGAATGAGCCATGTGGTGCTCACTTCAGCCACATGTATATGAAAGATGACTTGCAGATTCATAAAGTGTTCCATATTAAAAAAAGTGTGTGTGGGTGGGGGGTTGCTGGGTGGCTCAGTCAGTTAAACCTGACTTTGGCTCAGGTCATGATCTCACGGCTCGTGAATTTGAACCCCAAATCGGGCTCTGTGCTGACAGCTCAGAGCCTGGAACCTGCTTCGGATTCTGTGTGTATCTGTCTCTCTCTCAAAAATAAATAAACATTAAAAAAATTTTTTAAGTAAAAAAAAGAAAGTAAAAAAAAGAAGAAAGAAACAAGCATTGTGGTGAGACAGGCTTCTGGTAGGGCACTGGTTCTGCTGGTGAGAGCGGCCAGGGGCAGAGCCCCAGGCTTTGGGGAACAGATTAAATTCAGGGCTTTCATTACCTCTGAGTCCGACTTCTGGCAGGAAGACAAAGGCACAAACCGTAGAGTGCTCAGCTCACTGGCAGCAGTGGGCGCTTCCCATCAGGTCAGCTCTGAGCACGGTTTTGGAATGTTCCAGCTTTGTTCCC